>CM046382.1:10563568-10588568 GCA_025413485.1 Ficus microcarpa | reverse complement strand
TTCTCAAATTTCTTATTATGCCTTTGTAAACTTTATATGAGCTGTATTTTAATATACATGTATAAAGTTATTCGGGATGTCTTTCTTAACAAAATATGACATTATCGAAACCTCAAAAATAAAAACTAAGGGCTTGTTTGGTAATCAAGTTCATTTTAAACTAAAATGTACTTTTTTATCTCAGTTTTTGTTTTTTGTTTTTTGTTTTTTTAAGTTTTTTGTCTTTTTAGAAAAAGTTTTTTATTTTTTTCTAAAAAGTCAATAAAAATTATTATTGAAACTTAAAATTTCCAACTCAAACTCATTAACTAAACGGATCCTAAAAAATAGGTATTGAAATATCAATGCTCACGGTCTTTGTTAGATCCTATCACTAATCAAGGTTTTTGGTAAATCCAAAAACCATGATTTTTACCAAAAACCCAGTGATATTTCAATGCCTATATTATCTCTTATAATCACGGTTGATTTATATTTTTCAGAACTTATAATATTAACATGATTATGAAGAATTTGAAAAATACGCATTATTATATAATTTATGTAAGAACTTACCAAGTTGGAGTACGATATGAAACACGTGCGTGTCAGTAGACTTGTAAACGTCAGTCATCATCAATTAAGAACTAGCGCTGCCTGTGTCCACCCTGCCATTGTACTTTAACTTTTAAGAAAAGATTAAGGAGGTGTTTGGTGAATGAGTTTACTTTAAGATTTTTAACAGGGTGTTTGGCAAACCATTTTAAAACACTCATCTCAAAATTTTTTTTGTCTTTTTCTCCTAAAGTTTTTGTCTTTTTCCCAAAAAGTTCTTTGTTTTTTCTGAAAATTCAAAAAAATTTACTATTGAAACTTAAAAATCTCAACTCAAACTACTCCATCAAACACCCCCTAAGTTTAAATAGTAATTTTTCAAAAAAGACAAAAAAAATTTTCAGAAAAGACAAAAAACTTTTTTAGAAAAAAACAAAAACCATGATAAAAAAATTACAGTTTAATTTAAACTAAACTTATCACCAAACACCCCCTAAAAAGATTGAATTGAAGGTCCCATTGTACTTTAATATATATATATTTTGTATTTTTTTAAAAGTTAATTTTAATTTTATTATTTTTTAAGTTGAACTTTAAAAGTCTATGGGTCCGTTTGATAAACGAGTTTGAGTTGGAAATTTTAAGTTTTAATAGTAATTTTTAGGGTAAATTTCATAAATAGCATCTGTGGATAAAATAATATTAAAATCAGCACCACTTTTCGTTTACTTCAGTTCTAGCACTGCCACGTAAGCAATGTGGGGCCCAGTAGCATTTAATGCGTGCAAATTTCCCCGTTTACCCTCATCTCCCTCGCATGCCCCAAATAAATTTCCAAACCAGCATCTACAGTGTTTTAGAGAGAGAAACTGAAATGCAGAGAGAGAAAGAGGTGCTACCGCCGGGAAACGATCGGAAAACGCCCGAAACCATCACGAAATCCCTCCATAAACCGCTCCGACGCCTGTGAACGCCGGAGAATCTTAAAAAACCCGTTAATCGTCGAAAGACACGAAACTGACCTCGTGACAAGAGCAGCGATCATTCCCGTTCTGACCGAGTGGTCATAACGGTTATGACCGCAGCAACACTATACCTCAGTCGTCAAGTGAAGCGGTCATAACCTTTCTGACCGAGTGGTCATAAAGGTTATGACCGCATCAACACTATATTGCGTGGTCAAGAGCAGCGGTCATAACCGTCCTGACCGAGTGGTCATAAATGTTATGACCGCATCAACACTATACCTCAGTCGTCAAGTGAAGCGGTCATAACCTTTCTGACCGAGTGGTCATAAAGGTTATGACCGCATCAACACTATATTGCGTGGTCAAGAGCAGCGGTCATAACCGTCCTGACCGAGTGGTCATAAATGTTATGACCGCTGCTCTTCTAAACGATATATACTCGGGTCATAACCATTATGACCAGCAGATCACAACGGTTATGACCCAAGTGCTTCTACACGATATAGACTCGGGTCATAACCGTTTTGACCACCCGGTCATGACGGTTATGACGCAAGTGCTTGTACACGATATAGACTCGGGTCATAACCGTTTTACCCACCCGGTCATAACGGTTATGACCCAAGTCCTTCTACACGATATAGACTCGGGTCATAACCGTTATGACCACCCGGTCATGACGGTTATGACCCAAGTGCTTCTACACGATATAGACTCGGGTCATAACCGTTTTGACCCACCCGTCATAACGGTTATGACGCAAGCGCTTCTACACGATATAGACTCGGGTCATAACCGTTTTACCCACCCGGTCATAACGGTTATGACCCAAGTCCTTCTACACGATATAGACTCGGGTCATAACCGTTATGACCACCAGGTAATTACGGTTATGACCCGCTGCTCTTCTAAACGATATAGACTCGGGTCATAACCGTTTTGACCACCCAGTCATGACGGTTATGACCCAAGTGCTTCTACACGACATAGACTCGGGTCATAACCGTTATGACCACCCGGTAATTACGGTTATGACCCAAGTGCTTCTAAACGATATAGACTCGGGTCATAACCATTATGACCCCCCCGTCATAACGGTTATGACCCAAGTGCTTCTAAACGATATAGACTCGGGTCATAACCATTATGACCCACAGTTCATATATAAGCATGTTTGAGGTTATTCTTCAGCACATAGAGTTCGGTCATTATAGTTATCACCTCCCTTTGTGACCGATAGTCCAAAAAACATGTTGTTTGCAAAGTTGCATGCTTATAAACATGTATAATGAAACGACGCTGATAACATACATGGTTCTGTATGGTGATAAAAACACAGGTATTGTTATGATGTTACACGTACACGGAATAAATAACAAATATTTTTTTGTTAGTGAATGTGAAAAGTACAATTGCTCTAAGATAATTACATATGCGAACTGGATTTTGTGCCCGAACCGCAGTTCGTTTTTGTTTGATGGTTTCGTAAGGGTACTGGGTTAGTACAGGTTTGTCGGTTGTGGCCATAACTATTACATCTACCACACCGAATGGGATCAGGTTCTTCTCCCTGGGACAGTATCCTACGAACCCGTGGCCTTCCGGGCCGACGCTTTGCCTTGGGAGGATTCACAACTTGCGATCTGACGTCTTCAGAAACATCCCAGCCCTCTGCGCTTCCAATCGGATGGACTACATGTGCATAACATGCATATAGAAAGTCTTTAGTATAGTAATCAGAGCAATAATTGTATGGATCAATCCGTCGGAAGTTACACACGGCCATTGCATGAGAGCAAGGAATTTGATCAACCTGAAATCGTCTGCAGGTACAGGTCCGTTCGCTCATGTCAACAATAAATATTTGGCCTGCGTTGTTGGTGACAGAGTACTCAAACTGATCGGCTGGACGCGGCTGTAAGACATGGAATGCCGTTATGTTAGTATATTCGATCTTATAAAGTTTTAGATGAAAAAATTTTGTTTCCTCTCGTCATAATATGGCATTTATCACATACCGTTACTTTTAGACCGTGCGCGAAGTTGGTTCGAATCAAGTGATCTGCATATGGGGCCAATTTCGATTTTATGTTGAGTGCCTCTTCACGTCGTTGGACAAACCATCTTTGCAGTAGTTCCCTCAGCCATTCCACCAAGAATCCAACTGGCATGAGCCTGGCTTTCCGATCCACACTGTTTAATGACTCCGCGATGTTGGTTGTCATGATTGCATACCTCCGTCCACTGAAGTACGCGCGCGACCACTTTGTAGGATCGGCCTGCAGAAGGTATCGGTGCATGTCGGCGTTACGACTACGGATGGATTCCATATGCCGATTGTGCTCACTTAGCAGATATGCTCTGGCTGCGCCATCAAAATAGGCCTTCAGAGGGCCTTTGAAGTCTTTGTACCTGGTCTTCAGGTTTGCAGCCAGGTGTTGGACGCATATCCCGAAGGCAGCATCTGGAAACACGAGGTTCGCTGCATTCTCGATACCCTTATGCCTATCAGCCACAATAGCAAGGGAATCTCGACTGCCGATTGAATCCCTTAGGCTCTCGAAGAACCATTGCCATGATTCATTGCTCTCCGACGGAACGATACCAAATGCAAGTGGAAATATGGAGCCATTTGCGTCGTGACCGCATGCAGCAAGCAGCATTCCTCCGAACCTGGCCTTCAGTGCAGATCCATCAACCACAATTACTGGACGACAATAAGGCCAACCGTGCTTTGAAGCAGCTAAGCACATGAAAAGGTATTTGAAACACTGTTCTGAGTCTGTCTCAATGTGAACGTCGGAGCCAGGATTTTTCCTCTTAACGATTTCAGCCCACGCGGGCAGACCTGTAATTATGACGAAATCAATATCATGATGTTGGTTATATAAGTTACACTATTATTATCAGGGGAATTACCTGAGTATGACTCTGCATCATCGCCCCTCAGGCTTGTTAGTGCAGCTTCCTTCGCTCGCCATGCTCTAAGATAGTTGAAATGAACTCCAAATTCGGACTGCATGTCTCGCTGTATTTCGCGAGGTCTATATGAGGTATTTGTTGGGTCCAAGAATTTTCGCTTAACACACTCGCCGATCATCCAGCTCTTCGCTTGACGATGTGCACCTTGAACGATTTCAAGTGAACAAGTATGGACAGAGTCGAACCTCTTCACAACAAAAAATTCACTACCTCTCATCCTAGTCGCACGCAATTGCCACGGACAACCTTCATGATCTATACATATCACGTGTAACAGAGTAGAGTTCGACCTCTTCACCCTGAATTGATAGTGTTTAGTCATTGCATCGTGATGAAGATGGTATTGCAGTAACTTTTTGTTCTCAAAAATAACATTTACGCTCAACGTGACAGGTGTTAAATCCGCAACAACTACTGGGCCGGAAAAACTATCACTTCTGGGTACATCCTTAGACTGAGATTTAATATAATCTGCAATGGAATGGGCTCCAATGCTGGGTGTGGCACTCATCTCGTTTGAAATACGAGCAGCATCATCATCAATCACATGGTTGAAAACATGGTGTTCCAGCTCAATTCCATGGTCATTCTGCAGATCCAGACGTACTATCGGAGTAGGGATGTGAGGAGGAGTGGTTATGAGATTACGGTCTTTTACAGGTTGGAGGGCTTCATCGCTCTGTCCACCCACCCTAGAAGGTTGAACGTCAAGGTGGTTGCTTTCCCCTAGATCCGGTGGCAGGCCTTCGGCCGCAGACTCTTCAAATACATCGATGGAAATTGGAAATTTGCTAAGCACGTGAACATCCTTCTTCTTCAATTGTATGTAAAATTTAACGTCTGCATCACATTGTATCCTAACGGGAGGCAGCCCAGGTTCAACAATGTATCGCATGACTATCGTCTTCTGTGGGCGACTAATTCCAATAACACCTCGGACCATCTTCATAAGATCAACATATGTTGCAGTCTCAGGCAGCAATATTCCCTTCATATCGCCACCAACATATCTCGATGTGCCGTCCCATTGACCATTATAGTTGATGAAAACACAAACGTCCTGCATACCTGGATTTTCAACTGACAGAGTTATGTTAGTTGTGATATATATATATATATATATAAAGCGAGTTAACAAACGGTCACAATTATACTGACCAGAAGGTCAATATGCATTGTGACCGGTATTTGTTATGTATTCGCAGTTGACTACTTATATAACAAAACAGGTCACAATGATATTGACCGAACGGTCATTATGCAAATGACCGACCTCAGGAGATTATACCGGTCAGAATACCATTGACCAGATGAATGACCGAACTCTACTTAAACTGGTCACTACAGTTATGACCCATCGGTCATTGTGTCATTGCATGATGGTCATTGTGCAATTGACCAGTTAACTATTATGCAGAGTTTGTATGACGACCAGAAGGCAATGTGAATAGCGTACATAGATCGATAAAACACACACACATTTAGAGCTTGTACAAACAAATAATGCGAATAAAGAAGCAGCAATACCTCGGCACCACGTGATTTGGAGTGGGAAGATCCCTACTAAACTCAGTGGCCTGCAGATGTGGCCTATCGGGTTGGTTAAACACAGTGAGCGTAGATTGCGTTAGATTTGTTGGAGTTAGAGTAAATGTAGATCAGTGGGTATCGGTGCATGCCAGGTTCGTCAGCCCCCAGTTATAGAAAACAGGGAAATACGGGGCAAGCAGAAGTTTGAAATTTAATAGCTGATGGTACTGTGGCTTATATGTTGGGGACGGCGGGAGGGGGGTGAGTGGGGCGGGAAGATGGGAAATATTCGGTTTAGGGTTGGACGAGGGCATTTTTGTCTTTATACATGTTTTCTGACAAAAAACCTTTATTTACAAGAATATATTGGTGATAATTTTCAGCTGACACGTCATTATAAGCATCAAAAATTTGTTTGTGTTTGGTTTATAAATTGATAACTTATTGACCTGGGGCACCAATTTTTAACTAATAAATCAGTTAGATACACTGTTATACAGCAAAGACTGGTCATTAGATAGACAAATTTGCCACACCAAAAGAGGTCATGACTGTTGTGACCATCGGGTCATAACAGTTGTGACCGATACTCTGAGCAGAGAGAGCAAAGGGTCATAACTGTTATGTCCATACGGTCATAAAAACGATGACCGTCACTATTGGGACAATCGGTCATGACTGTTATGACCATACGGTAATTAAAGTTATGACCACTGGGCATAACTGTTATGATCGATACTCTAACTAGAAATAGAGACCGGTCATAACTGTTATGACCATACGGTCATAACAGAAGTCACCATGGGGGAGAACTGTTATGTCCATTAGGTCATAACACTCTTGACCCTTGCTAGACGGATACAGGTCAAAACTGTTATGACCTGATGGTCATAAAAGTAATGACCGATACTTCAAGCTAGGGATAGATAGAGGTCATAACCGTTATTACCATCCGGTCATAACTGTAATGACCGTTACTAGCAAACGATGGACTACATGTTGACAGGTCATAACTGTTATGACCACCATGTCATAACGGTTATGACCGTGACATGGTAAAGAGGTCACGACTGTTATGACCAGATGGTTATAACAGTTGTATTATAGGGCATAAATAGGTCACCACTGTTATTGACCTGACTGTAATGATGGTTGTATTATATGGCATATTTTCGGACATATTTTAATTCGATTAATTGCGTAACCCAATAAGTAACCATTATTTGTTATGATCAATATTTTAAATATGACATGATAACTATTATTATATTATTTGACCAGTTATAGCAATCACGGCATAAAACATGTAATGGTGGTGCATAAAACATGTTATATTATGCATTAAATTTCATTATGTAATTTAATGTTATACCAATTAAGGCATATTGGAATATGGACTTCTTTAAAATTTTTCTTATTTGGGAATTTAATGTCAAGTTATAGCAATTAAGTCATATATTTTACGGCATCAAACATCTGAAGAAGTGGTCATTCAATCGACGAGTTTGTCAAAGCCAGAGAGATAATTACTGTTATGAAGAGAGAAAGGTCATAACTGTTATGACCGGGTAGTCATAACAGTTGTGACCGATACTATATCACGCCAGTGAGAGATAAAGGTCATAAATGTTATGAACAAACGGTAAAACCAGCGATGACCGTCACAATGGGAGAGTGGTCACAACTGTTACGACCGGATGGTCATAACGATAATGACCCTTACTCTTGTTCACGACTGGGAGAGGGGTCATAACAATTCTGACACCCCAGTTCGTTTAGGGAGATAGGTCATACCTGTTATGACCAGACGGTCGTAACAGTTATGACCGTTACTCTAGTTAACGATTGAGAGCTATAAGCAGAATCTCTTTCTCTCACCGTCACCCGATCATGTCAATCCATTCTACTGTCGATATTCACAGCAGCCTCTGAACACCGTTCTCTGGCAAAGGTAACTTCAACATCACAGATTTACCCTCATTTATCTTGTTTTGTCAACTGTCCTAGCCGAGAAAAGTTCAGATTCTCAATTGAAATGGTTTGAGTTATATTAAAAGTTTCTATGTCTGGAGAGTTGTTGAGCCCTTCGGAATTAGAAAAAGAATATCAAGACTGGGTTCTTCAGATGCATATGCAATATGACGAAGAGGTTGTCGTGGGCGAGGAGCAAACAGTTTAGGGTTGGCAGCCGTGTAAATACCAAAGATAATGGAATGTTCGGATATTAAAATCTCAACATTCCATTAGCTTTGGTATTCACACGGCTGCAAACAAGAACTGGTTGCTCCTCGCCCACGACAACCTCTTCGTCATAATGCATATGCATCTGAAGAACCCAGTCTTGATATTCTTTATCTAATTCCGAAGGGCTCAACAACTTCCCAGACATAGAAACTTTAATAGAACTCAAACCATTTCAATTTAGAATATGAACTTTGCTTGGCTAGGACAGTTGACAAAACAAGATAAATGAGGGTAAAACTGTGATGTTGAAGTTACCTTTGCCAGAGAACGGTGTTCAGAGGCTGCTGTGAATATCGACAGTAGAATGGATTGGCTCATCGGCGACGGTGAGAGAACCAGTTTCCGTTTAAAGCTCCCTATCGTTATCTAGATCAAATTTCATAACCGCTATGACAGTGATGGTCATAACGGTTATGCACACTCTCCCTATACTGACGGGCATCTCTGTTATGACGTGGTGGTCATAACAGTTATGACATCTCCCCCCACCCAATCGTTTACTAGCCCATCGGTCATAACTATTATGACCATCTGGTAATAACTGTTATGACCTCTCTCCTATCGTGACCTAGGGTGTCGGAGTAAGGGTCATAACTGTTATAACATGGTGGTCATAACATTTATGACCTATCTTCCTGTTATGCCTCTTTCACTATCGGATTAACGGTCATAACTGTTATGACATGGTGGTCATAACATTTATGACCTCTCTCCCTATCCTGATATACAGTAACGGTCATTACCGTCGGGACCGGATGATCATAACTGTGATGACCGCTCTCTCTGCATAGTTGAGAGTAACGGACATGACTATTATAACCAGTTGGTCATTATAAAAATGAGACATTTTCATTATGACCAACAAGTCCGAATTCATGACCGTCTGTAAATCATATAAAAATGACTAACTCTATGTATTTTGCAAATATTTTCCTACAGATCATTTAGAAAGGTGGAATCTCATAAAAAACACGTATAAAAATTAAAACTTTTTTCCCTACAGATCATGGAAAGCTATTAAAAACTTAAACTTTAAAAACATAAAACATAAATCGACTTTTCCTCGGCCGATGGTCATAAAGATGCCGATGCCGATAGTCGGACAAACCACCTTGAAGGAGATGTGTTTTCTCTCTGATTTTCGTCGCCTTCGGCACGACACGGGGAGTTATGTCAAGTTTTATTTTTTGTTAAAGAATTCCGTCGTCAACACACTTGCAGGCAGTTTATCAACGGATCTTCGTGGTGGTATCGGCCGGTTTCCGAGCGGTACCTGCTGGTTGTAACTCTCTCTCTCTCTAGAATCGGCCTTTCTCTCCATATGTTGAGATTTCTCTCTCTAAAAACCATGTTGAAGGGATTCATATAGGGAAGCGTGAGGGACAGTGACTTCGGCTGGTGGGAGACGAGGGTAACCATGACCTTTGGCATTCCCTAACCCGGTGGGCCCGACAAGATGACGTGGCTTTACTGTTCTACACGGTATAATGTAGAAGTCATACCAGGTATGACCTTACGGTCATAACGTTTATGACGGTCACTGTATAGTGTTGCGGTCAAAACCGTATGACCACTCACTTCTGTCCTCTCGAGGTATAGAGCAGCGGTCATTACCGTTATGACCACTCGGTCATAATGGTTTTTGACTGCTACTCTTGACGACCCGCGTATAGAAGCACTTGGGTAATAAACGTTATGACTCCGTGGTCATAATGGTTATGACCCGGTTCTGTATCGTTTAGAAGCACTTCGGTCATAACCGTTATGACTCCGTGGTCATAATGGTTATGACCCGGTTCTATATCGTTTAGAAGCACTTCGGTCATAACCGTTGTGACTCTGTGGTCATAATAGTTATGACCCGATCACAGTATCGTTTAGAAGCACTTCGGTCATAACCTTTATGACCGGATGGTCAGAATGGTTATGACCCGGTTCTATATCGTTTAGAAGCATTTGGGTCATAAACGTTATGACTGGGTGGTCATAATGGAATACGAAGAGTCGGGTAATAAAATTTATGACCCTCAGGTCACAACGTTTATTACCATTTATCACGTTATAGCGTAGCGGTAATAACCGTTATTGCCGTCTGGTCATTACTAAACTTACCGCTTTGGTGAATAGCAACAGTCATCTATGATGGGCCCCGCACATTTAATGTCGCCGAATCCAATCTTTTCCATCAACTCCACCCAAAGGTAACCTTCCCTCGAAATACCAAAAATTACCCTTTACCGAAAAATTACCCTCGTTTTGAAACCAGCTTCTACAGTGTTTTAGAGAGAGAAACTCTGGTTCTAGAGAGAGAAAGAACAGGATTTCATTCGTTCCAACCCAATAACCGCTCAGAAAACCGTCATTAACCGCGAAGAAACCCCAATAACCGCTCAGAAAACCATCAAAGACCTTTATAGTCTGCACTAAACTCTTTCAACGTCTATTAACATAGAAGACTTGTCAAGGACCAAGCAAATGGCTAAGGAAAACATCGAGAAATCCGGCAGACGAGGGCAATCATCAGAAAACCCGCCCCCAGAGATTGAGACAGGGATGGTTGCTGAAGGGTTGAAGAGAAAGCATAGAGACATCGACGTTGTAGAACCGACCATGTCACAGGAGTTGACATGCGACGTAGAACAGCATACAACCGAACCTGATGAGGTAAAATAGTTGATTTATTTTTTATTTTTATAAAGGCAAACATATTTTTTGGTCACTATGGATGTGCGATTTTATTGCGTGCAAGGCCAAAAGTTTTAATTTTTAGTAATTTTTATGTGTCAGTTTATTGATATCCCACTATTGTATTCCAGATGATGTATGTTTCAGAAACGTAGAAAGTGTTTTGTAAATAGTTACCGCGAAGTTTGTGTAACGACCCGACTTTTCGGACCGTTAACAAACTTACTTAAATCTTAACACTTATTTAAATTCGGCTCTAAAAAGAATACTAAATTTTTTTTTTTTTAAATCATATTCATACTATAAAAATTAGAATTATTAATATTTTTATATGTGGAAATTAAAACCACTAGTAAATAATTATCCTATTTAAATTCATGTTTAAATAATATTTAAAAAGCTATAACTTCATGTTGATTAAAGCAAAAGAGTCAAAGGTCTTTTTCTCATGGAGTACTCATACTAATTTAGTAATACCAAAACATTGGGACATAACTATAATTATGGTCGCTTACAAAATAAATTACGAAGTCTAAATGCGGAAATTAATTTCGTGGTGGTATCCCACTCCCTTCCTTCACCGCCTCCGCATAGCTTCGCCTGTCCATAAGAACATCTAAGCAATAGGCTGCTTACCCGCGTTACCTACAGCACGAACACACACGTATGAGCTTTCGCTCAGCAAGTACAAACAATATCTCACAAAACATTTTCATAAGTCATATCATCACATGTAATTATCAAGAATGTTCAAAATGCATGGAATCATGTGTGTTCAATTATGCTTCATTATATACATATCTTGTCTACTTAAGGGCCCCTATGTCGTACCCATATGCGCGCAACCAATGGGAGTTAGGGGAGCGACCTCTAACAACCTCCAAGGTCATATCTTATAATTTCGTTCTTATCATATCCTCTCACTAATTGGAGGTTGGTACGACACTTAATCCTATCTTTCATTAGCCTCATTCTTATTATTTGTGACAATGTGTAGATTTACATGTCACTATGCATTTATCATTACGGCATACATATCTGTGAGGCATGTCAATTATATCAGTGCAAGAGAATTTATGCACATCAAATACTTAATCAAAGCAATACGTATAATTTATAGACTCATCACATCATCAAGTCAAGTCATAACAAACGTTGAGCATCATCAAAGAAAACATTTTGTTTCATGCTGTAGGTGAGGTTTGTACTTACTTGTCTTATGTGCTTAACTTCGGGAGTTGTATCTCCTACTATGCGGATTTGAGAAATTGTCCTGATTTAACAATAACTCATTATTAGATAAATCATGGTTATATTACTTTATTCAATTTTTCATTTATTTTATAAACTAGAGTGAACTTAATTTACTTATATCATAATTAACCTTAATAATTAATTATTAAACGCTAAAATAAATTTCTACTAATTATTATTAATTAACTAATTTAATTAATTAATTAATTTTATTAATTGATTGAATTGATTAAATAATTAATTAAATAATATTTAATTATTACATTAATTAATTGAGTTATTAAAATTAAATCATATAATTTTAGTTGACTTGATAATAATTAAATTATTAATAATTGTTACTTAAATATTCTTTCTCACATAATAATTAATAATTATTAATTCTAATATTACTAATTAATAATTTGATTAATCTGATAATTAATGTTTGATTAATCTCCAGTTAATCATCCCTAATTATTTTGATGATTATATCAATGATTAATGATTAATGATTAATTAATTTATAATTAATCATGTATTATAATTATGTAATTATTTAACATAATAATCCTGATTATCATATATTAACTCTTATAATTAATTAATTAATTAATAATCAATAAATTAATTAATTCCTTTATTAAATTACATTGGTTATGAATTAATTAATTAATTAATAAGAAATTAATTAATAAATCAACTAAGGTGATAAGGAGTCACCTAAGGGTATACCTCTATTTTACTATTGGGCTAGTCCAATTCCTTAGTTATGTTCATTTAGTTGGGCCAAGGTAATCTCATGGAATAGGCCCAGTAACCTCTAGTGTACTTTAGTTTAGCCCATTAAAACTTATGATTTAATTTATGAAATTAGGATTTTTCACATTATTTGTTCACACACTTAAAATCAATTTATTTCATAACTAATATATTCATATGTTATGATTTACTTTTATGTCACCTTTTAATGTTTAAATCATTTTATCGGTGTAGGACTTTAACTTGTAAGATTTATTTAAATTTGAGTATAATTCCGTTTTGGACACTTGATAACTTGTTGGAAAGCTTGAAACATCTAGTTTCTGTCTTATAATTTGTTTCCTCAGATTCAAGCATTTCAAATATAATGTGGACGTTTTCTTAAGTGTCTTATGGTAAAATCTCAGATTTCCAGATTTCAATACAATCTTTAAGGATTTATTAAAATTCATATACATAACCGTTTTAAACACATGATATCTCATTTTGAAGCTTAAGATGTCTACTTTACAGTGGTAAAGTTATTTCTTTTAGTACTTAAGCATTTCATACCATAAACTTAGGTTTTGTCACTGTTGGTCCCACGTTTGCACCACCAATCCAGATTCATGAGTAAGATTTGAAAATCCATAACAATTTACTTACAAGTCCAAATAAGACAAAAGATATGTCATTGGAAAGCTTATAATGTCTATTTTATATGAAAAAACAGTTTTATAAAAAGTTATGGTTTGCTAAGTCAAAAACAACAAAACCCGTAGCTAGTACCGGGTTCCAGCAAGGTTTTTCGGTTCGTAGACCAAACTTGTAAAATTCACCAAAAATCGTACATTTATCCATCAAGGCGTATGATACCTTGTTGGAAAGCTTAAAGAATCTAGTTTTTAGTTCTCCAACTTATAAACCAAAATTTTGAGTTAAATGGTTCGGAGTATAAAAAACCCGTGGCTGGTCAGTGGCTCGGAGGTTCATTTCTTCCCTAGTTTTTTTGTCACAACTTCAAATGCACATAACTTTATACATATAAAAGCAAATCAAGTGATTCCAAAGCCTAAAATGAAGCTTATCCTCTGTAGAATCTTAATATATAATTTATTTTTCATACCAAAGCTTCTAATGCATGCTATATCACCACAACAACTACGACCTTCAACAAAGTTCACAAATCTTACCGAAATGCTCCGGGGATCCTTCAAGATCTCGAACCTCCCGAGTTCTTCTCAAAACTTTTTCCTAGGTAAGAAAAATCTAATATTAAGATCATAACTAAACATCATATTTTTTTTTCTCCAAAAAATAACTAAAACCCGAATAGCACCACTATGTTACCTCTAGTAAAACGTCCTCTAACTCCGTCTCGCACTTCTTCGATCTTGGTGTTGGGGTTCCTTAGACCTTGAAAATGGATGGAGGAGGTGCTTGAGGAGTGTTGGAGATGGAGAGTAGTGTTGGTGGTTCTTGGTTTTGTTTAGAGCTTGGTTTGTGTGAGAAAGAAAATGGGGTGTTAGGGGTTTGTGCTTAGCCAACTTTGGCCTTGAGAGAGTTGTCTTTTGGGAGATGAAATTTGAAAAATATTGGCTGAATTAGCCCTTCAATGGCCGGCTGTCTTGGGAGCAATATTAGGTGAAATTTGGTTCAAAAAGTTGAGATGAAAGGTCACTATCACTTGCTTCTTCTCTAGGTCAAATTGCCCAAAAAGGCCATGCCATTTCTTACTTGTGGTTGCATGCATGCACCACTTTCCTCATTTCCCTTTGTTCACATTTTTTCCTTGTTTCTTGAACTACAAAACCGACCCCCCCCCATTGCTTCCTTTTTTTTTTTTTTCTTTCTTTTAATATCTACCCTTGATCCAAAGTTATCATACTTATTCTCACCCATTGGATCTTCCATCACACCAATCCTTAATCTAAGTTCTCATTGGTCACTTATTATCCAAGGTTTGGCCATTGATTTGCCTAGGATTCTCTAGCATCAAATCTACACCATTGATTTCAAATCAAGCACAATTCTTGATTAATCTCCCACCTTTGGATTTCCTAAGAGTAAATACTAATAATTCATTTCTATCCATGTGACACATTAATCCCAAACATGCTCTCAAATCTTGACTATTAGTATGATCAAAATAAATACTAAGATCATTAAATCAATCTACTAATAAAAATCGGGGTCCTTCCGAAAAATTATCGCTATACCTCTAATACGACATAACTTATTTTTTTCGTATAAATTTTCATGTCGTTCATCACACGTTTTAGGTATTTAAAATTTCTCATTTAAATAGAGAAACTCAACATTGTTAAATCATCGACATCATCACACCGATGATACATATATTATCAGTCATGATCTTGAAATTTGATATTCATCAAAATAATTCACTAAAAGCATATTAATGAATAAAATCCATAATAACAATTCATTAATTAAGCTTATGAATTTCTAGGGCATCACAATCTACCCTCCTTACAAAATTTTCGTCCTCGAAAATTAGAATAAAAACGGATAATTTTTCCTCATTTCATCTTCACGTTCCCAAGTGGCTTCCTCGATCTTGTGATTTCGCCATAACACCTTGACAAGGGGTATGGTCTTGTTTCTGAGAGTCTTTTCTTCACGAGCTAGAATTTGCACCGGCTTTTCTTCGTAAGTGAGGTCCTCGTGAACTTGAATTGGTTCATGTTCTATTACGTGAGACGGATCTGGGACATATCTCTTCAGCATTGAGACATGAAAGACATTGTGCACTGTTGACAACTCTGATGGTAATGCTAATCTGTAAGCTACCTTACCAATGCGTTCTGTGATCTCGAAGGGTCCTATGTACCTCGGCTCAACTTGCCCTTCTTTCCGAATCGCATCACACCCTTCATTGGTGCTACCTTCAAGAAAACAAAGTCTCCCTTTTGAAATTCGAGGGCCTCCTTCGCTTGTCGGCATAACTCTTTGTCGACATTGAGCTGCTTCCATTCGTTGTCGTATTTTCTTGACTGCTTCGGTGGTCTTGATAATGAAATCTGTGGTTTCCAATTGCTTCTCCCCTGTTTCGTGCCAGTGTACCGGTGATCGCACTTCCTGCCATAGAGTGCTTCATAGGGTGCCATCCCGATAGTCGCCTGATAACTGTTGTTGTAGGAGAATTCAATCAATGGTAATTTCTTATTCCATGCACCCTTGAAGTCCATAACGCAAGCACGAAGCATATCCTCTAAGGTTTGAATGGTTCGCTCGGATTGACCGTCCGTCTGAGGGTGAAAAGCAGTGCTAAACTTGAGCTCAGTTCCTAACACTCGATGAACATTTTTCCAAAAAGTGGAAGTGAAACGGCTATCGCGGTCTGAAATGATCGATAGGGGAATGCCGTGCAGCTTAACGACATTAGATACATACAGTTCCGCCAACTTTTCCAGGGAATAAGTCACTTTAATTTCTATGAAACGTGCTGATTTAGTCAAACGATCTACGATTACCCAGATGGCGTCATAACCTTCACTAGTTTTCGGCAATCCGACCACAAAGTCCATAGTGATTTGTTCCCATTTCCACTCTGGAACTTCAATAGGTTGCAATTTTCCAGCTGATCGCTTGTGTTCCGCCTTAACTTTCTGACAGGTTAGGCATTTACTCACGAATTCAGCCACGTCGTTCTTCATCTTGTTCCACCAAAAATGCTCCTTCAAGTCCTTATACATCTTAGTCGCTCCGGGATGGATGGAGTATGGAGTGTCGTGGGCCTCAGATAGGATCTGCTTTCGAAGTTCTTTATTGTTAGGCACGCATAATCTATCTTTAAAATGAAGGATACCCTCATCCGTCACACTAAAATTAGTTTCTTTTCCTTCCATAGCTTCCTTTCTTATCCTGACCAAACTAGGGTCAAGTCTCTGAGCTTCCTTGATTTCACCAAGGATTGTAGGTTGGACAGTTAATGAGGAAAGTTTTCCTGTAATGAGCTCAATTCCAAGCTTGAGAATATCTCCCTGAAGCGGTTGTGGTAGTGCTTGAATTGTCATGAGGGTGGCAGACGACTTCCGACTTAGTGCGTCAGCGACTTTGTTGGCCTTTCCGGGATGGTAAAGAATCTCACAATCATAATCCTTAACCAATTCCAACCATCTTCTTTGTCTCATGTTGAGTTCCTTCTGGTGAAGATGTACTTAAGACTTTTATGATCTGTAAAAATCTGACATTTAACGCCGTAAAGATAGTGTCGCCAGATCTTAAGGGCAAACACCACAGCTGCTAGTTCCAAATCATGGGTCGGGTAGTTTTTCTCATGCTCCTTCAATTGCCGTGAGGCATAAGCCACGACTTTCCCGTTCTGCATCAAAACTGCTCCTAAGCCCATCTTGGATGCATCGCTGTAGATATCAAATTCTCCTTCGTCTGATGGAATCGTGAGAATAGGAGCACTAGTGAGTTTCTTCTTCAATTCTTGGAAATTTGCCTCGCATTTCTCCGTCCATTCATACTTCTTTCCTTTCCGAGTAAGTGCGGTAAGAGGGGCGGCTAATTTCGCGAATCCCTCGACAAATCTTCTATAGTAGCCGGCTAGACCTAAAAAACTTCGCACTTCAGTCACATTCTTCGGGGCTGGCCATTTGCTCACAGCTTCGATCTTGGATGGGTCGACAGATACTCCATCCTTGGAGATCACATGTCTGAGGAATTGAACCTTGTCAAGCCAAAATTCACACTTAGAGAATTTTGCAAAAGCTGGTGGTCTTTAGAGTTTGGAGAGCGATCCTCAAATGCTCTTCGTGCTCCTTTTGGGTCTTTGAATAGATCAAGATGTCATCAATGAACACAATGATGAACTTGTCTAAATATTCCTTAATACTCGATTCATCAAATCCATAAAGCCGCAGGTGCATTCGTCAATCCAAATGGCATGACTAAGAACTCATAGTGACCGTAACGTGTACGAAATGCTGACTTTGGGACATCGCTTTCCTTAATCTTCAATTGGTGATAACCCGAGCGTAAGTCGATCTTAGAAAAGACTGATGCTCCTTTAAGCTGATCGAAGAGGTCGTCGATTCTTGGAAGAGGATACTTATTCTTGATGGTCGCCTTGTTGAGCTCACGGTAGTCAATGCACATCCTTAACGTACCGTCCTTCTTTTTGACGAATAAGACAGGCGCACCCCAAGGTGAGTAACTTGGACGTATGAATCCCTTGTCCAGAAGTTCTTGAAGTTGGGTCTGCAGTTCCTTAAGTTCGGCTGGAGCCATACGGTATGGAGCCTTTGATATTGGTGCTGTGCCGGACATCAATTTGATTTCAAATGAAATCTCACGATCAGGAGGTATTCCAAGTCAGTCTTCTGGGAAGATCTCGACAAAGTTTTTGACTACTGTCACATCTTCCGGTTTGGATCTTTCCTCTTTCGTCGTATCAATGATATTGGCTAGGTATCCAACGTATCCGTTATGTAGCATCCTTCGTGCTCTCATGGCAGAAATCATCACCCTCGATTGTTTCTCAGAAATGTTGACATATTCGAATTCTTCTATCCCATCAGGTTTGAATGTCACCCTACGTGCCCGACATTCAATGTTCGCATTGTATTTTCTTAGAAAATCCATCCCTAAGATGATGTCATAGTCGAACATTTCTAAAATAATTAGATTAACAAACAGTTCTTTACCAGTAATAATTATTGATACATGACGTAACCAATAACTTGACAACAGAGTTTATCCTGAAGGCAAGACCGTTCTAAAGGTTTGATTGATTCTATCCTTAAATTGAGTGAGCTTCTTAGCAAATGTATGCGATGCAAAGGAATGAGTTGCTCCAGAACCAAATAAAATATGTGCATCTTGGTTGGCCACAAAAAGCTGACTTGTCACCACATTCGAGGTTCCAGCTTCAACTTCATTTTTGTTGTTGGCAAAAATGTTAGCGTTCGGTCCTGGCGGGGCCTCCAAACGTCCTTGGTAAATTTGCAGACCTTCGATTTTGGCTTGCATGTTATGCAGTTGAGTCCCTTATGGCTTTAGCTGGTTCTGTCCAGTCTGATTCTGTTTATTGGTATAGCAATTCTTGGCGTAATGACCCTCCTTGCCACATAAGTAACAAGTATTTGAGTCAAGTTTGCATTCACCTAGATGCTTTTCCCGTATTTTGTGCATGTAGGGTAAACGGTGTTATTCTTCTCCTAG
Organism: Ficus microcarpa; assembly: GCA_025413485.1. NCBI lineage: Eukaryota > Viridiplantae > Streptophyta > Magnoliopsida > Rosales > Moraceae > Ficus > Ficus microcarpa. The sequence goes on along the minus strand of CM046382.1, from coordinate 10,569,459 downwards.
GGATGGTTCTTCTGGTTCTTGTTCCCATTGAAATTCCCCTTTCGTTTGTTGTGGTTTTGATTGGACTGATTGCCATTAAGATTGGATCTGTTTCCCTGGCTGTTTAGTTGATTTTCTTGGTTCTGTTTTAATTGCGACTTCTCCTTCTTCTTCTCTTCAAAGAACTTGGCCCTCTCTTGTTTAGTTTGGGCAAGACGATACTCAGCGCATAATGCTATTTCGACACATTCAGCAATAGTCGTAGGCGGTTTCTCACCACTATCGATCACTACCGCTATCTCAGGGTGAAACATGTCCAACATCCGCCTAACTCTTTCATCCTCAGTTGGCACAAGGTGAGGGCAGAGTCGTGCTAGTTGGTCGAACTTGCGGATAGCATCAATTACTAACATAGAGCCTTGCTTGATGTTGTTGAATTCATTCTGCTGCGCTTTCATAGCCATCCGATTGTAGAATTTGTCGTTGAATTCCTGAATGAAGTCATTCCATGTCATCTCAAGTACATTCCTCCTCATTTGCACAGTTTCCCCACCAATAGCGAGCATCCTTTTTCATGACATAGGAAGCACAAAACACTTTTTCTCGGTTCGTGAGATCCATAAAGTTCAAGACTATTTGAAAGGAGGTTAACCATTCCTCAGCTTCCAAAGGATTTGTGGATCTTTCGAATTTTGCTGGTTTCATACGTCGGAACTTCTCATATAACGGTTCCTGTCGGACCACAGGTTGGGTGGCTTGAGCCGCAGGCACAGCTGGTGCTGTAGGTTGAGCTGGGACAGCTGGTGGAGGGGGTAGTTCTTGATTTTGTTGAGCAAGCTATTCGAGGAGATTCTGCATTTCGCGCTTTTGGTCCTCCAATCTATGCTGAAGGTTAACGACCATTTCAGCTAGGTTTGCTTCTTGTGGTCGTCTTGCTGCTGCCGCTCGAAGACGTACCATAACTTTATATATAACTTTAGTGTTCAACCTAAAAGAACCATACTTGTTTAATATCTCGCAAGTAGTTATTTTAGCTTAAGCATAGTCTTATGACATGAGTTTTATTTAAATATAATGATAGAGGTACGACTCATAAATCATGACATATTATATCTTAAAAGCATCATGTCATAGTATCATAGTCATAAGTTCACATAACGATCAATCATACTGTTTAATTAATCATAGAGAATACATAAATCATAAAGACAACACAGGCGTCACCAAATACATGAGAAAGTTAAAGATAAAACATCAACAACAAACGGTAAACTATATGATAGTAAAGTACTACACTTGTTCTTCTACCAATACTCATAGACCATCAGTCTCGTCATCTTCTCCTTCAGTGAAAACCTCGGTGAAGTCCTCTTCTTCTGAACCAATGCGGGCATCATCGTCTCCCATGGCTACTGGTTGGTGTGGGCCTGGTGCCTCGACATGGCTGCTAGTGTCCTCCACATTCTCTAATTCCCCTATTGGAGGAATATCTACCATCTCTGCTCTCAAGTGCATCTCAGCATAAATGACCTTTGAACATAAGTGGTTATAATCTGGAAATGGTCGGGCAAAGTACACAAGTGCTCGTATCTCGTGGGGAACTCCCTGCCAAAACAGCTCACATGTGTCCTCTTGGTGCAGTTCATAAGGGCACTCAACTAGGATGTCATCTTTGGATCGACGCTTGTACTCCTGCATGCTCTCACCATGAATAGGTGTCCATCTCGCCGCCCGAGTAAAGAAGCGACGTCCCTGTGCATACGTCAAATCAGCCATTCTCTCTCGGTAAAGGAAATGACCTACAAAGTACTCTGTAATGTTGCAACATAAATCTCTCCAATGTATAAGGTTCAGATCTTGTCAAATAGACTCCCACCAACGCCTAGCAGCACCCCTCAGCTGGATTACTGCTAGTCTTGACTATGCCCCTCGTGTTGTGCCACACAAGCTGCATAAGGACTCGATGTTATTTAGCCAATCTCCTAGATGAGTTTCTCCATAGAAGTGATCTGGTCAGACTCTCCGAAATGTAACTGTTATTTTGGCACTGAGCTCACTAAGAAGTGTGTCTTCGGATGATGATCCTCTAATTGGTAGCATGATGATAATATAGGGATGCCTGTATAGGATTTTTTTTTTCTTTTTTTGGATGAAGACTAGGCCTCTAATTTGGATGATAGAAGATATACATTGATTTTGTATTTATCCAGGTTCAAGTTCAATATCTTGGTCTACCATGAGGCAAAATAAGTTTCATGTTTCTCTACTGAAGCAGAATGAAGGAGCTTGGCAAGTTTAGTTGCAAAAATATTAAAGATCAAATCACCAATTATTTGGTATGATAATCTGAGTACAATTCTGATCTTAGCTAATCTAATTCTTTATGTCAGTACCAAACGCACTGAGATTAACTTGTATTTTGCACGGGAAAAGCTATTCCAATAGGAAATAGAAGCAATTGTGTTTAAATTGTACTAGTCAATAATATTTATACATAACCGAATGAATATGTATTTCTTGATAAGTGTCGTTACTGATATAACCTAATGATAAATAATTCAAATTGCACTTGTTATAAGATATAAAGTTTCAAATCCCCTTACTTCAAACTTCAACTGTTGCAGTATGAGACGCGCCCCAGCAACTTAATTAATAGGAAATTTCATAGTACCTCTTAGATAGGGTGTTTCATATACGTTGCGTAACAACCCGAAATTTTGATGACTTGTGATTTCCGTAGATACAAGGAGAATCTAAGTCTGAATCATGATCTAAGTTGAATATCAGTATATGTTTGAGTTCTCGGTTAATTAGCTACGAGACTCAATAGTAGTTTGCTTAGTCAAATATGAAGTCTTTTGAGAAAAGGACGACATATGAATTTATGATTTTTATTCCGATCAAAGTTTGACCAAGTTTGATCAAAGTTGATCTGGTTGACTTTAAGTTTAACTGAGACGATACTGCAGTACAAATAACAGTATGAAAATTATACTGTGAAAAACTGTCATTACGGACGTATAAACAAGAATAAGCTGTGAGACTACCTTAGAAAAATCAAGCACAATATTTGGAGCAATAAGGATTAAGTAGCTCTAAGTCATAAGAAAAATTTATATGTAGTCCAATTTTATGCAGATGGATGTTGGACTACAATTCAGTATGATAATACTGTTTTAATAAAAAACAGTATTGATATTATCTAAGTTAGAAGGAAAATGGACTGCATAATTATATTAAGGAATTTTTGGAATTAAGTGGATAATTATGCATGGATTGGAAGCCAAGTGGCTCTACCCAAGTCGGCCACCCGCAGGGACTAAATTACAAATATTTTGTCTTTAGGGGTTAAAGTGCAATTTTTAGAAAAGTAAGTGATGATGATGTCATGATAATGTAAGCTTGATGATGTCATGATGATGATGTAAGCATGATGATGGAAGCTTGATGATGTCATGATGACATAAGCTTAATGATGTATGATAATTATGTAAGCATGATGATGTCATGATGATGTAAGCTTTGCTTGGTAAGCAAGCAAACTTGGGCTCCAAGGCATCAATAGTGGCCGGCCACCTAGAGGGGTATTTGAGCAAATATTTTGCTCTTAAGGACTAGAATGTAATTTTAGAAATAAAATTAAATCCAAAAAAATAAATTATTTTTCACCTATAAATAGGTGAAGGGGGTGCTTTTTTGGTTCAAAAAAATGTGAAAATACCCAAAATTATGGTAAAATTTTCCCTCACTCTCTCCCCCTTAGAAAGCCGAGCCATATGAGAAGAAAAAAAATGGGAGGGTCGGATTTTGAGGAAAAATAAGGAGGAGGAAATTTCAGATCCATAGCCTAGATCCAACTTCAAGTTGATTAAGGTAATCCTTCTAGATTCCCTAAGCTTTTCCATTAAGTTTTGATTCAAGTTTAAGAGTATTTTTATGTGGGTATGTAAGAGCATAAGCTCATTCAATTATTTCCATGCAATAGGTTTAGTTGCTTGGTTATATGCTTGATTAGGTTTTATTGATCCAATTTATGTTTTGGTGCATGTTTTGGATAATATGCTTGTGTGATATTAGGGTTTGCTTGCATGCCTTTAAAGTGTTTGTTATATGTCCCCAATATGCCTAATAAGTTATAGGCTATGCATGATGTTGAATGAGTTAGATTAGAAGCTTGAATGGTGAATGATTATGCAAACCCATTTTTCAAACCCTAGTTTGGTGCAAGAACACGCAAGGGTTTGCATGAAAATGTTTGAATGATGTTTGGATGTATGTTCTACATTAGAAAGCACTGCATGGCTGATGGTAGGCTCCCGGTATGACCGGTTGAGTTAGTATGCACATGATAGGACGTAAAATGAACCTAAGCAAGAAAACTGCTAATTCGGGTAAAACTGGCCAGTTTTCTGGAAAGCCGGATTTGAGGCCCTTAGAGGCCAAATTTGAAGAAAGTTAAAACTACAAAATTGTAGAGAAGGGATTTTCCTAGGGGGTAGCATGGACATTTTTTTAAAAATAAGGCTCCAAAGGCCTCTGTTTTTACAGAAACCCGAGCCTGGTTGGTCAGACCCAATATGCACGGCTTGGCAGGTTCAACAAGGGATAAGGTTAGGTTAAAGGTAGAATTTGGTTTTGAGTAAAACATGAAAGTTGCAGGACTCTTTGAGGTCTACAACTTTAATGAAGAAAAGTTTTTCCAATTCCAAACTGATTTTAAAGATAAATCAGATTTCCAAAAACTGTGCAGGGTTCAGGAAAATTCCTGCACATGATTTCTAAAAACAGAGTAAAAGCAGGAAATTCCTTCACATGCACTGATAATCGAGATTTATGGACTATTTTTAGCAGTTTTTAAAAGAAGGACTAAAATTTATCAAACAAGGATAAAATAAACAAGTTAAGCCCAGTCCTATGGTAAACAACTGTAGGACAAATGGTAAACAAGAAGGTCACCAACCTTAATGGAATGGGCCAATTTACTTAGATAATCACATAAGAGAACCCAAGATATTAGGTTGGGTCTCACACCCGAGGTTACCAATAGTAACCCAATCGGGTGATGCTTTAAAATTAATTGGGCTCTAGTAACCCAATAAGGTATCTTGTATCATACCAGTATCATTCATGTATAAATAAGCCTTACCCTAGGGTTACCCATAGTAACCTAATGGGGTATTTATTTAAAGGTAATCGGGCCTAGGCCCAAAGTTGCATATAGTAATCAACGCTATTCAAGTATGATTGGGCCTAGACCCAAGGCTACACATAGTAACCCAATAAAGATGTTAAGCACTATTCATGTTTGTTTTGGGTCAGATGCCCTAGGTTTACAATTAGTAACCAAACAAGTTATCATAAGGTAATATAGGGGGGGACATATAACTAGGGTGACTCATGGATGTTGGTTAAGATACCAACATTGTATGTAATGATTTATAGTAAGATAGGATGATCTTATCTTACACCCTAATTGAAACAGGAGTAGAACCTGTTAATGTACTATGTTGGAATATTAGGTCAAGAGCATAGGGTCTCAGGTAAGTACAAACCTCACCTATAGTATGGAAAATAGTAAACTATTTTCAAGTATATGACATATTTTCATGTATACCATGTTATGCTATGTCAAGTTAAGTCATGCCAGGTTATGCCAAGTCATGTTATGCCAAGTCATGTTGTGCCATGTCGAGTTATGTTATGCTATGTCAAGTCATGTTATGCTATGTGAAATCATATTATGTCATGTTAAGCCATATATATAAGCCATGTTAAGCCATGATATGCCATGTTATGTTAAGATATGCCTTGATATACCATGTGTATGTATATGTTATGATATAGTGACATCATGAAGCATGTTCACTAATATTAAACCACATGGTAGGAACATATATACTACAGCAAAAAAG
>CM046382.1:10491749-10563468 GCA_025413485.1 Ficus microcarpa | reverse complement strand
TGTAGTATGTCTCCACATACCTAAGAAGAGGTAATGCATGAATTATAATGGGGATGATGATGTATGATGAATGGAGGGTTAAAAAATAACCTAAAACCCTAATTTGGTAAAAGTTACCATTTAGGTTTGTAAGGATGGGAAATCAATGCATCATGATGATAGAAACCATGCATAAAGCACTGCATGTTTGTCGTAGGCTCACGATTTCAACTGTTTGAGCTAGGGTGTGCGTAATTTTATGTAAAAATCAACCAAAGTTGAAAACTACCGATTTCAGATTTAACTAGGCAGCAATCTGGAAATGGAACATTGAGGCCTTTAGAGCCTGAATTTGAGAAAAGTCAAATCTACGAAGTTATAGAGAATCGAAAATTCTAGGGGCAACGAAAATGGATTTTGAAAAATAAGCTCCAAAGCTTCCGTTTTTATGAAAATCCGAACCTAGTCTGTCCAGACCCTGTGCACGGCCATGTAGGTTAAACAAGGAAAAAGCATAGGTTGAAGGTAGAATTGGATTTTGAGTAAAGAACGAAAGTTGTAGGGTTTTTTGAGATCTACAACTTTCATTGAGAACAATTTTTCAAATTGAAAACAGATTTTAAAATAAAACTGGATCTTAAAAACTAAGCAGGAAACATGAAATTCTTGCACAGGATTTTCAAAATAGTGCATGAACAGGCAATTCTTGCACATGCACTAATAACTAGAATTATGGAACTGTTTTCAAATATTTCTCTCAGAATTTGACAGGTTTTGCTTAAAAGTTACTGTTTTATAAAAAAACAGTTTTAAGAAAGTTAAGTTTTACAAAAGACTTTGAAAAGAAAAAAATTAGACAAAGTCTTAAGAAAAAGAAAAAATTAAATAAATAAAGTGGCCAAAACTATTTTAAAAAACATAGTAACAAAATGATGACCATTAGTAACCGGATAGGATACCAAGCTGTTGGGTTGGGCCTAAAACCCATGGTTACCAATAGTAACCTAATAGGGTATTACTTTAAAGTAATTGGGCCTTAGTAACCTAATAAGGTATTAATCTAAAAATGATTGGGCTTATACCCAGAGTTACTAATAGTAACCTAATAAGATATTACTTACTATTTAAGTATGATCAGGCCTTATACCTAAGGTTTCATTAAGTAATCAAACAAGATATTATTTGATTGTAAATAGGTCATGTGCCTTAGGGTTACATTTAGTAATCGAATGGGATATCATGGTAGTGTTTGGGGATATGTAACTAGGGTTACTAGTGAATACTGGTTAAGGATATCAGCATTGAATATTATAGTTTATGGTAAGATAGAATAACTGTTATCTTACATCCTATTTGAAACAGGAGTATGACTTGTTGATAACTCTTATCTTACACCCTATTTGAAACAAGAGTATGACTTGTTGTCGTGCTATGTTTGGATGATAGACCAAGAGTGTAGGACGACTTGTAAGTACAACTTCGCCTACAACATGGACAAAATGTTTTTGTTGCTGTGCCTGATTTTCAAAAGTTTATGCATTAATTTACATGATGTGCATATGTTTTATGTTTTATGTTTTATTATTGTGACATCATGAAGCATGTTCACTATGATTTATGTTTTATTATCTTGGCATCATGTAAGCATGCTCACTGATAATAAATCACATGATAAGACGAAGACTAAACCAAGACAGTAAGGTGTCGTACCAACCTCCCGTTGATGCGTGGAGGATTATGTATGTTTAAGAAATTTTTCAGACCTTCCGTTGATGCGTGAAGGGTTATGTATATGATTCTCAGAATTTTTAGGGACTTTACAAACCATAACTTTCTGTGGATTGCACGCATTTGGTACGTACACAAGGGGCCCATATGTTAAGCAAGATAATAAGTTCATAACTAAGTTCATAATGGAAGCATAATCGATTCATAAGAAAGCATATATAATTAATACATTATCAAATCAAGCATTCTTTTACAAAAAAAAAAAAAAAAAAGGTTTTGCGGAATATAATGTTGTATTTACTGAGCATAAGCTCACAACTTATGTTCATGCTGTGGGTAAGCAACTTATTGGCAATGCTTGATACAAGACTGTGAAGAGATGGTGCTGCAGATTGTGAAATTTGGGTTGGACACCGCCATGGGTTTTGGAAAATATGTTGTGTAAAATGTATTGGTATTATGTTATGCTAAGTCAATGGTACTAATATATGACAACTAGTATGATTTGTTTTTTTCTTTTTTTTTTTTTAAATGGTTTTAAAACTCAGTACTTAGTTAAATACATATATATAAGTAAAAGATTAAGTTGAGTTTTAAGTTTGAGTTTAAAAAGAAATTTATGAAAAAAAAAATTATTTCTGTATTTTTACGAAATACGAGAGTATGTTTAAGTATGTTAAGTATGAAATAGCGGCCACGTATGGCGGGTCGCCATAAGATTTGGTATGTAAGCACGGTAACGGCCCCACGTAAGTTGGAGCGTTACAAATGTTGTCTTTGGACGTGATCTTACAAACATCTATTACTCCTTTTCGTCCCATACTCTCTAACGATATGATATCTTTGATCAATATGTTTTGTCTTCTTATGGTGCCTCGATTCCTTGGTGTTAGCTATTGCCACACCATTATCACAATAAAATGTAGTAGCTTTTTCTTCTTCAGGAATAACCTCAAGGTCTCCACAGAATTTGTGGAGTCAAATTGCTTCTTTGGATGCCTCGGTTGTTGCCACATATTCTGCCTCCATCATGGAGTCAACAATGCAACTCTGCTTAATAATCCTCCACACAATGGTGCCTCCACCTAAATTAAATATCGAACTGGAAGTTGATTTCCTCGAATCTTTACAAGATTGGAAGTCTGAATCTATATATCCAATAGGTGTTAGGTCCCTTCTAGAATACATATGCATATAGTTCCTTGTTCTTTTAAGATACTTGAGTATGTACTTTATGGCATGCCAATGCTTGATTCTAGGGTTTGATTGATACCGACTTACTTTACCAATTGCATAACAAATATTAGGGCTAGTACAAAGTATAGCATACATGAGACTTCCTACAGCAGATAATGATTTCTTTCCTAAAATCAAAAGATAGTTCAATCAGACATATAGGGGCTTTCCGGAAGATAGAATTTTAAGTGTTTTGAATGTCTAATCCATGTGTTCTGCAGTCTTCTTCTATTGCAAATTGTAATGGGGAGTGATTTTTTTTTTTTTGGTCGTGTTTATTCAATTAACTTACGCTGTTTAGTAGGTGTAAGTTGTTTTCACTAACAGTTGCCATTTTCATGACCACAACTATAAGCCCATAACACAACAGGCATGTGCGCTCGCATATATATAATATATATATATATATATATATTCTAAATAAGAAATCAATAGGAAAAAAAATCCATGAACTTTATGACTACTATGCTTGAAGAGTAGATGCATGTACAAACGTCAAAGTCGATCAATTAAGCGAGTAAAAGAAAGTTAATAATAATAATAATAATAATAATAAAGGACCTTGAACACCTGAAATTAAAACACAAATCAGCAGAAGTATTTATGCAGAAATACAAAACAAAAATTTTTTTTTTCTAATTAAGGGAAAATATTTTAGATTTCGGACCCAGTCTAGCTAGCTAGTATAGATATTTTTTTATATTTGTAAGAAGATTAATGAGCTGGCCAAATGCTAGCTAGCATGTAATTTAATTTGCAAATTATAAGTTAATATTCAGTGAGAAATGTGGCAGTACCTATATATTAGGTGAATCTTCTTCTTCGTCTATGGTTCTTAGCATCCATTAAAGCACTTCTGATCTACTGAAGCTTATTGGTCACATCTCCTATCTCGTATTTCCATTCATGTCATATTTTCTGTTGTTGTCATTTTCCAGGTGATGTTCGCTGATGATGTTATTGTTTCTCATAATTTTTGTCGTTTTTTATATATTGCTATTACGTATTTTGCAGTCTTTTGTCTAGTTTATATCGTTTACCAACTGAGGAAGGTCTTTTTTTGTTTTTTGTTTTTTGTTTTTTGGTTTGTTTTTTGTTTTTGTTGGGAGTTTTGTTTGTCATTTTTGCTTATTCCTTTTTTATTTGCTTAACTAATTCCTCATTGTTTCTCTAATTGATGTCGTTTAGAATTTGTTATCACATTTCCAGTTCATATCGTATTTGCCTTTGTGGTCGTCTTTACTCTCTATAAAGATTTAGGTTTTTTCATGTTCAATTTGGTTTCTTTTTATTTTTCTTCCTTGTCATTTTTCTTGTGAATATTATTTTCAGTTTAATTATGTTTTGTCAGTTTTTATTGTTTGGTTATTTGTTGTTTTTCCAAGAATGTCATTAATTTGATTAATCTCGTAATCTTGATCTTGCTGTTTTTTCCTAAGTTGTCGTTTCACGAGTTTATGTAGTTTTATTATGCTAGACTTCTTTACTTATGTTGCTTTCCTTATCTCTATACCTGATGCGTTTATGATTCGTTGTTGTATTATCTATGATGTCGTTTTTTTTTTTTTTTTTTTTGTTTTTGTTTATAGTTCATTTAGTATTTTTCCCTTGTCTTTTTTGATTTTATTTGTTTATCTTATTCTTATCGTTTTATGTTTAATGTTGGTTTTCCAATTGTTGTCATTTGCATTTATTTTTTGTTTTCATCTCGTATCTCTTAATAATGTCATTTTTATTTCTTTATTATTTCTTTTCGTAGTCGCAGGGTGTAATACCTAGATTTTTCATATTACTATTTCCTTTATAAGGAATTAAATGTATACCATGAATGTATTTATGCAAAAGCTCGGTTAAGAGTTTTTCTTACATTTCATAAGTTTTTATGGTTCAATAAAACTCAAAACGGGTTGCTAAGGTTAGCAAACGGCCTTTTGAGTCGAAAAGGATGAAAAAGTACATGATTTTACGAAAGTCAAAGGTTTGACCAAAAAGTCAACTTTGACCAAGAAAGTGAAAGTTTGACCAAGAATGGTCAAAAGGTTGACTTTATAGTATTTTGAAGTGCAGTATGGTAAGTATACTGCGAAAATTATTTTTGTGAGCTAGATAGCATGAATAGGCCTTAAAACCACCACAGAAAATCAAGCACACCAAGTTAGGATTAAAGGTAAAAAGGGCTCGGAAAAATAAGAAAAAAATTATACTGTATGATTTTACATAGATAAATTTTGTACTGCAGTGCAGTATAAAAATACTGTGTATTAGTGAAGCACAGTATTGAAAATATCTGTGTAGCACAAAGATGGACTGATTTTTAATAAAAATAGCCAAACAAGGCTTAATGAGGGATGACATCATCAAAACCCTTAATTATGACGTCATAAATATTTAATTTAGCATGGAAAGAATTTTTGGAACTCCCTAGAACCACCTTGGCCGGTCACCTCACCCCCCCCCATTAGTGTAAATATTGAATTTCATGGGGTTTTTTCATAATTTTTGAAAATTCACCCACCTCTATAAATAGGTGATGCCATTATTCATTTTATTCACAAAACTTGGCCAAACTCTTGCAATTTTTCTTCTTGAAAATCTGAAAATTGGGAGGAGAGAAAGAGAAGAGAAAAACAAAAATTTCTTAAGGGATTTTGATTAGGGGGTGTTCGGGTTGCTAGTGGGAACCAAGAGAAAAAGTTTGAAAAAGTGTAGAGCCATATTGGCCATTGTGGCCGAGTGTGAGGGGGGAAGAAAAGGAAGAGAAAAGTTGAAAATTCTTAGGGGAAATGTAATACTCGATTTTTCTATGTTACTATTTCCTTTTTAAAGGAATTAAATGCATGCCGTATCGACATTTATGAAAAAGTTCGCTTTAGGACTTCATTATGTGTTATGAGTTCTTATAGCTTTATAAGACTCAAATATGCTTGTTTTGGTTGATAAATGGTCTTTTCGGATGAAAGAAATGAAATTTACATGATTATAAGAAAGTCAAAGGGTTGACCAAAAAAGTCAACTTTGATCCGGAAAAGTCAAAGTTTGACTAAAATGGTCAAAACCCTAACAGTACAATTTTGTGACATGCAGTATGAGAAAAATACTGTGAAAACCCATTTTTTTCGGATAAGATGACGTAAATGAGAACTAAAACCACCGTAGAAAAATCAAGTACGCAAAGTTAGGGCACAGGGCAAAAGGGTTTGAGAAAATAAAGAAAAAATTTTTCAGCCCAATTTTTCACAGATAAAATTTTTATGACAGTATAAAATATTAATACTGTGTATTAGTAAGGCACAGTATTAAATTTATCTGTGTTAAGTTTAAATTACACTGCTTTTTGAAAAAGTAGCCAAACAAGCCTTTATGATTTATGACATCATAATTTTTTTATTTATGACATCATCACCTTTTTGAGAACTAATCCACACAAGACAAGTGTCTTGTTCTAGACAATTCTTGCTTGTTCCCCAAGCACAATGGCCGGCCACCTAGGGGGTTGTTTGTGAAAGATTTCAAAAATTTTGGGGTCAAAATTCTAAGTTTTAAAAGTCCCACATTGCCTATAAATAGAGGTGCTCCCTCCTCTTTTTAAATCAGAAAATCTAGTGAAATTCTGCCCATTTTCAGCCAAGAAAACCGAGAGTGAGAGAGTGGAAGAGAAACAAAAAATTTTCTTGAACCAAGGTAGGGTTATGTTCGGTTTTGTGTGAGAAAGCAAGAGGGAGAGTGGAAAAAATTTTCCAGCCATTTTTCTGGGCTGTTACCGTGGGCAGAGAGCAGGGAACAAGAGAGAAAAAAATTCTGAAAATTGAGGGAAAACTCTAGGGGAGAGTTCGGGTTTCAACCGAGCAAGCTTAGAGTGAGTTTTCAAGGTCATTTCTCCTCCTAGGGAGCCCACGGTTTTGTGCAGGAAACCAGGGGAAAAATTTTCAGATTTTTGGTGCAATTAGGTGGTGTGGCCGTGCATTAGAGGGAGACAAGTTTGAGGTTCAAAAAGCCAAGTTTTGGTGTCATTTTGGTGAGATAGAACCGGTTGTGGGAGCTAAGGGTCAAGGGTGAGAATTGGTTCAAATCCTAAAGCCAAACTCTACCTATTTAAGGTAATTTTTCAAAAGCCCTAATCCTATGTCATTTAAATTTTTAAGTGGAGATTTAAATGTATTTGTTTCAAGTCAATAGTTGTAAGAGCATAAGCTCAAATTTAATTTATTGCCCATTATGTTGCTCTAGTGCTTGATTAGGTAGCTTAAGGGGTGGTTTGGTTTATTTATGTCATTATTTATGCTTCTGTTGGTTTGGTATGCTAGGATTGCATGCTAGAATTTTTACATGAGGTTACATGTCCCCTATAGCATGATTGAGCATGTGATTGTATGTTAGAAATTTATTTGGTATGATGTTGAATGATTGGAATGGTTTGTGCTATGCTAGACCATGCAACCCTAGGATAAGATTTGGATTTCATGGGCTGCATGGACGTGTTGGGTTTGCATGTTGGGACATGCGGGATGTTAGAAACGCTGCATGCTTTGTAAGTAAGCTCCCGATGTGATCCATCGAGATAGAACCCACGAATTAGGACGTAAATCGGTTTAAGTAAGCAAATCTGCCAGTTCGGGTTCCAAACTGGACAGTCTCAGGAAAGTGATAATGCAGGCCTTTAGAGGCCAAATGGGCAAAAAAGTAAAACACGAAAGTTGTAGAACAGGGTTTTTCCTAGGGGGCAGCACAGACCGTTTCTCGAAATGAGGTTCCAAAAGCCTCCGTTTTTACGAAAAACCGAAGGTGGTCTGTCCAGACTCCGTTTTCACGACCAACCTGTTTCAATTTAAAACTGGTACTAATCTAAGAAGAATCAGAATTTTTGTAAAACACAAAAGTTTTAGATCTCTTCAAGAGCTAGAACTTTTGTGAAGACAATTTTTTATAGTTCTAAAAGGATTTTTAAATATAATCTGAACTCTAAAACTGTGCAGGGAGCAAGAAATTCCTGCACAGGATTTTCTAGAACCAGTTTAGGAAAACTGTTTTTCTCACTAAAAACACTGTTTTGAATGTGGAAACTGTTCCAAAGGCAGTTTCTAACCTTCAAACATTTTATAAGACCATGTTTCAAGAATTAAGGAATTTTAAGGAAAATTTAGAGAAGTTTTCAGCTTATGTGCCAAAACCTTTTTAAGGATAAAGAAAAGACAATTTTTTGTAAGCAAGTTGTAGAACAAGTTAAGACCGATGGTAATCGGGGGAATTACACCCGAATTACCGGGCTTAGCCCCAAAGCCCAAGGTTGACCCGAAGAGGGTTGACTTTAGTAACCTTAGAGGTTAATTTCGGTTAACTTAGTATGGATTAGGATAACGATAAGTTTGAGGTTAGGTGTTGGCCTAACCCTTTTACGCTCGCACATGTGATTACTATGGAAGGTTATCCAATGTAACCTCACATAAAATGTTTTATGATATAGAGGGGGACATATAACCAAAGCATTGCATGAATGTTGGTGGATAACCAACATATTATGGTCATAGGCTAGAAATCTTACCTAGTCCTTCGATTAAGCAGGAAGTAACCTGCAGCTGAGCCCCGAGGTGGAACAGCATAACGTCAGGCGTAGACAAGGTAAGTACAACGCCGCCTACAGCATATGCTATTAGTTGTATACTTACTTAGATACAATTGGTATGCTATGTGCTATATGTTATGATTTGATACTATGTTATATATGTATGATAAGTATATGTCATGGAATGTGCTAAGTAAGCAATGTATGCTGAAATGGAACTATGAAATAGTTATTAAGCATGATTAAGTGACATAAAATATTATGTTCACAACATGGGATCATGTATGACGCGTCTAAGAATGACAAGATGGAAAATATGATAAGGCGATAAGTCGCCTGTGTCGTACCACCCGCACTAGGTCGGGTTGGACTGTGGATTGAGTTAGACATGGACTGGCCACCCCAACCAATTCATAGTTGTGCGCCAGGTACGAACACTCATGTTAAGGGCCCCTAAGTAGAATAAAAGATGAAGAGATAAGAAAGCATAATACGAACATAATTGGTTCATGCATGCTATATGTACCAAGGTGTTATGTAATGAAATGAGAAGTAAGTTTATGTGTCGCGGAATAGGAGTTGTAATTGCTTGTGGTGGTGATCGGTTTTGAGGTGAATCAACCAAGGAACCAAGAAAAATTTTTGGTACCCTAGCTAGGTTGAAAGCCGTGGGCAAGGAAAGCCAAGGGAAGAAAAGAATTTGGAATTTCCAAACCCTAGAATTGAATCAAGGTATTCCCTTAGCTCTAATCTTTTAATTGAGTTTTTAATTTGGAATTTCCTTGTATTTCAAGTTAAAGTTTGTAAGGACATAAGTCCAATTTAATTTCTTACCCTAGTTTGGTTAGTATGTGCTTGATTAGTTGATTAAGGGTGATTGGCTTATTTATGTTGTTTGCTTTCTTGATTTATGCTTGTTGTTTGATAGGTTGCATGCTAGATGATGATCGAGTTGTATGTCCCCTGATTTGGTCCAAATCTGCCCTAGGCAGCCCATGCTAGGGTGTTAGCTTAAGGTTGAATGCTTGATGCTTGATTTAATGTTATGCAAAAATAGAGCCATGCAAACCTAGGACTAAGGCAGTTCGGGTTTGGTTTGCATGGGGACGTTGGGTTGGCATGTTTGAATATGTGGGATATTAGAAATGCTGCATGTTTGCTGTGTAGGCTCCCCAAGTGGTCGGTCGAGTTAGACTTTACGAATTAGGACGTAAACCGGACTTAACAACCGAAACTGCCAGTTCGGATTCAAAACTGGCCAGTTTCAGGAAAGTAGAAATTTAAGGCCTTTAGAGGCCGAACTGGGTGAAACATAAAACACGAAAGTTGTAAAACAGAGTTTTTCCTAGGGGGTAACATGAACCATTTCCCAAAATAAAGCTCCAATGGCTTCCGTTTTATAAAAATCCGAGACTGATCTGCCCAGACCTAGTTAACACGATCAGCCAGTTTCAAGCGAAAACTGACAAAGATACAAGCAGAAATGGATTTTCCATTAAACATGAAAGTTTTAGAATTTTTTGAGAGCTAAAACTTTTGTGAAGAAAAATTTTTCAAATTCAGAATCAATTTTTAAACTGACACTGTTTTGCAAAGATTGTGCAGTGAACAGAAAATTCCTGCACAGGATTTTCTAAAACTAGTTCGGAAAAACTATCTTTTCTTTTCGAAACCACCATTTTGACTATGGAAACTGTTCCAAAGGCAGTTTTCAGTCCTTAATAACTTTATAAAATTTTAATCAAATAAGTAAGAATTTTTACAAGTAAACTAAAGGATTTTTGAAGATAATTACCCAAAATTTTCAAAAGTAAGGAAATGGGGTTTTGAGGTAAAATTGGTAATCAAGCCAACTACGGACCGTAACCGGAAGTAGTATTCGAGTTACTAGGCTTAGATCCAAAGCCCAAGGTTGACCCCAAAGGGTTGACTATAGTTGACCAAGGGTTGATCTTAGTTGACCAAACGTTGACTTTGGTTGACCCAACATTTAACTAAGTGTAACTTTAAGGGTTACCCAATGTAACCCTAAGGGATACCAAAAACCTATCATTCGGCTAAGAGAAGAGGGTTAATTAAAATAACCCAATAATTTATGATATAAGAGTAAAGCCCAAGGGTTAAAAGAAAACCTAGCGGTATGCTAGAGGCTTAGCACAAAAAGAGGTTATCCAACGTGACCTCTTAAGGAGTAATCAAAGTTTGATTATTCTTAAACAGTAGGATGACTAATTGTGACCAAGTAAGATATCAAGTATCGGGGACATACAACTAGGATTTTATAGGCATGTTGGTTAGGACACCAACATTCCACAATGAGAATTAGACTCTTACCTATGTCCTTGTTCAAGCAGGGAGAAACTTGCAGTTGTGCCTAGTGGAAGAACAGCATCAAGTAGGACATAGCAAGAGAGGTAAGTACAACTACCGCATACAGCATAGGCTTTATTCTGGTGCTTACCTCAGTACATAGATGTGTGCTAGGGGTGTATGTCTTGTTGATGAATGTTATGTGATAAGATGTTTGCTATATGTTGTGATGGATGCTATGCTCTACTGTATGCCATGTATTCCTATGAAGTATATGAATTATGGTGTATGTTAGGCCAAGTGCATAAGGTATGTTATGATTGAGATATGCATTATGTACAAGTGATATCACGATGCATGTTCACTAAATTATAAGATGAGATTAAAGATCAACCAAGAAAGAAGGCAAGCAAGTTGCCATGGCGAGCAAGTCACCCGTGTCGTACCGACCCGCTCGTAGGTCGGGTTAGACTATGGTTTGAGTTGGAAATGGACTGGCCGCCCCAACCATTCCATAGTCGCACGCCCGGCACGTACACTCAAGTAAGGGACCCATAAGTAAGAAAAGTAAGAAAGTAAGTTAAGAATGAAAGAAAAGCATAATATGAGCATAACCGGACCATGCATCTATTATGCAATGCTATGTTATGTAATGATGTGAAATGATATGTTATGATGAATGCACGTATGATATGATGAGATATGTTATAACAAGCTAGGTTAGGATGAGTTATGTTAGGCAATGCTTGTTTTGTCGCAGTATAAGAAGTTGTACTTGCTGAGCGAAAGCTCATTGTCTTACGTCTATGCTGTAGATAAGCTACCTGACAGCAATGGGTGATGCAAGATGGAAGTACGAGGCGGGGCATACTGTGAAATGTGGGAGTTCGATGCCGCTACGTGTTTTATTCATTATGTATTTCTTGTATGTTGAATATTTTATTTAAGACATGCTTATTATGTTTAGACGTCTATAAGCTCGGTATAAAAAAAAAATTTCCGTTGCGTTTCGCCAAATAAATAAATACGATAAGTTAAGTAAGTGAGTATATATGTACGGTAACGGCCCGTGCTAGGCGGGTCGTTACAGAGTTGGTATTAGAGCGGTTTCCTGCGATAAAATTTCACAGTCTGCCTACCATCGCCGCCATCATTGTAAGTTAAAATTTTATTTTATGTATATGTGTAAATATTTATGTTGGGATTATGGTTATGTTAGACGCGTGAGTATGGACCCGGACCAGATCGACGCTTATCGCGAGGCAGTTGCGGCATTTTATGGGTCGCGACCTCTCTTATATGACGGCACGGGACGATCGATCACGATATCGGCATGGCTTTACGATGTGGAGATGATCTTTTACACCTGCCACGTTGAAGGCCATTTACAGGTTTCGTTAGCGAGCCGATGTCTGATCGCCGATGCCAGGGTATGGTGGATGGCCTATGGGGAGCAGCAGATGCCTAGTAGGACATGGGCGCATTTTCGAGCTGTAGTACTGGCACGGTACGGGCCGATCCCTGCTGAGGGGCCCGGTGGCGACGAGCCGTACAGAGATCCCGAGATTTATCGGGACATGCACCACATGCGGTACCAGCACTTTGTGGCAGATTGGCATGCATATCCACAGGAGTCTATGGGACACTATTGCCGTAGATTCCGGGAGGCGATGTTGCCACATATTCCTCAGGATATAAGCCACCCCCAGCTACAGGCGTTAGTTATACTACGGAACGGAGTACCACCGCATATTCGACGGCTCGTGATGGAGCCCACGCTGAGTAGGATAGTTGGTGACATGATGGACTCTATCCTGGAGGCTGAGATTACCGCACACATGGCGCAGGCTGACGCCTACATGGACCAGTACCAGGTACCAGTTGATGACGCTAGTCAGGGAGATCCCGTGTATGAGCCGGGTCCGATGTTTCCCGAGGACCCGATTCCTAGGGGTGGCAATATGGGTCACGACACGATGACACGAATTGAAAACGACACAAATTTCGCAGGTTTGGGTTGGGAAAAATAGTGGTCGTGTCGATTTCCGATGACCCGAAATCGACACGGAAAAATTCGTGTCGTGTTCGGGTTAAACTCGTAGAACCTGAACACGACACGAATTTTTCTGTGTCAATTTTGGGTCAAATGTCGTGTCAAATTCGTGTCAATTTCGGGTTAATTTCGGGTCCAACCTAAATTTCGTGTCAAATTCGTGTCAATTTCGAGTCAATTTCGTGTCAATTTCGGGTCAAACATGAATTTCGTGTCAATTTCACGTCAATTTCGTGTCGCGGGTCAATTTCGGTTTGTGTCGTGTTAACCTGTTACGGGTTCGTGTCGTGTTCGTGTCACGGTTTCGAGTCGTTTTCGTGTCAAGGGTTGTGTTCGGGTTGGAGAAGAAAAAATTCGACACGGCTTTAACATGACACGAATCCGACACATGACACGAATTGCCACCCCTGCCGATTCCTGTAGTCCCGGTGCAGGAGATTCCAGCCGGGGAGGCCGAGGGCCATATGGGGGCCGAGGATCATATGGAGGCCGAGGACGCTGACGATGATGTGGTTATTCTGGTAGACCTACCAGAGGACCCTCTTGTTATTGTCATCTCTAGCGATGATGAGGATGAGGAGGATGGCGCAGAGCCCAAGGCTGGGCAGGGCGACGGGGTAGTAGATGTTGACGACGATTTTGAGGATGACCCGGAGGAGATCCTGTTTCATGACGGAGATTGGGATCCAGATTCTGACGCAGACTCAGATGTCTCGGTGTATACGCTCGAGATCGTAGTTTAGATTTAGGAGTGTTTGTATATGTACTTTTGACTTATGACTGTATGTACTTATGTAGGATGGTAAGTGTTAGATGCTACCATCCCAGCCCTGACTATGTATGATGGAAAGTGTTAGACACTTCCATCACATTTTTGATCATGTATATATTGTACGATGGTAGAGTGATGACACTCACGTCACATTTTTGGCCATGTATATATGGCACGATGGTAAAGTGATAGACACTTTTATCATGTATTTTTGACCTTGTATATAAAGATATATATGTACAGTATGATATAATCGAAAATGTAATTACAATTTTATAAATTACGATGTACAGAGTATGTACATATGAGACAGTAAAATGATGTACTTTTGAAAGTGTACAAAAAGGGACCGTACAGACACGGGATAAATATAACATGAGTATGTTATAGTATTAAAAGTTATTATGAAAGTTATGCTATGTTATGATAAGTATCTTGTGTGATACAACGATGCTTTGATATTTTTATATGAAAAGTATGTTGATACTATGACATGATATGCTAAGATTTGATGTGATGAGTTATGCATGAAAAAAAGGGTATTAATAGCATGATGATATCTTTTCTTATGATAGAACTTAGAAGATAGTACGACCACGTAGAACCGTACCCCTTAACCCGGCTGAGCCAGACCTCGCGACCGTTGTAGCAAATCTACAATGGCAGCTACTAGAACAGCAACAAGAGACAGAAAGACTTCGAGCTCAGATTGCTCAAATGAACCAAGGACCCCGGATTAACGAGGTCCCACCCCAAGCTCAACTAATACCTCCAGTAGTACCACCAGTACCAGATGCCCAACCGGAAGTTCGACCTGAGGTTCAGCCAGAAATTCCTCAGAATGTTAATATTCCAATGGCACCCGTCGGAGTACAACCAAACTTACCGTCAGTGAGAGAGGACTTACTGTACGAGCGTTTTAGACGCATGAAGGCACCCGAGTTCGAAAGACCGACAGATCCTATAGCCGCAGACAATTGGCTGATTGATATCCAGGTTATATTGGATTTCATGAGACTAACGGAACAGGAAAAGGTTCTCTGTGCTTCCTTTGCCCTAAAAAAGGACGCACGGAACTGGTGGATGACTGTGCACATGCGTCGAGATGTTACGGCCATGAACTGGAAAGATTTTGTGACTGAGTTTCAGACAATGTATTACAATCGAGAGATTCTTGCCGCCCAACAAGATGAGTTTACGAACTTCAAACAGGGGTCGATGATGGTCATGGAGGCCGTAAAGAGGTTCGAACAGCTGGCACGGTTATGTCCGGATCTAGTCCCAAGTGAGACGGAAAAAGTGCGAAGGATGATGAAGATGTTCCGAACAGATATTGCCAAGCAAGTGAGTGCTGGCAGTAGCCCGCCTACCTTGGTGTCTGACTGCATAAGTAGAACAATAAGGGCTGAATACTGGATTAACCAAGACAAGGAGGCTAGGGCTCAAATTTTCAAGGCAAAGAGGGAGGAGAAGGCTATGGTAAAGCCAATGCAGCCTCGACAAGACTCGGAGTTGCACCCAAAGGGCCAAGCGAGTAACCCTGCGCAAGATTCCAAACCATTCGGAAGGAACAAGAGAAAAGGAAATTTCTCGGGTCAGGGTCAACAAAGGAATTTTCCTTAGAAGAAGAACAGACGGGAGAATGAGGATACTAACACTGACTACCCGGTGTGCGCAAGTTGTGGGAACAAACATTCGGGAATGTGCAAGATGGGGTCAAACGCTTGCTATCTGTGTGGCAAAGAGGGGCACTATGCAAGGAACTGTTCCTTGAACAACCAGAACCAGAACCCTCCATATCTGAACCAGAACATCAACAGTCACCAGCTGTATGCAGTCCAGGTAAGGCTCGAAGGACCCTCAATTACGCAAGGAAGATTAGAGGCTCCTGAACCCCAGACAAGGATTTATGCCTACACCGATGGAGAGGCCGAAGCGGGAACTTCGCATGCGATGACAAAATAGACTGCCATCGCCACATATGACTTTATTGTATTGTATAATTCTGGTGCCACTCACTTGTTTGTATTTATGGAGTGTGCCCAGAAATTAGGAAGTAGTAGAGACAGTTAAAACAGTTTTTAAAATTTCTTTACTTTTTGGAGAGATTTTGTGATTAAATTTTTGAATGCAAAATACTTCCATAATTATCTATGGCAGAGAATTGTTTGTAGATTTCATCGCAATCAAGCTTTAGGATTTCGATGTGATCTTATAAATGAATTTCTTAAGTTATTACAACGCTAAGTTTGACTGCCAAAAGCGTTATAAGACGTTTAGCTATTACAATAAGGAAAGGCCTAACCATTACAGATAATTGCGGAGCTTAACATGAAGCAACATAGATGATTAGAACTCGTAAGGGACTACCATTGTGAGAACCTTCACTACCCTGGGAAGGCAAACAGGGTAGCTGACGCCTTAAGTAGGAAATCAGTAAGCATGCTAATGTCTATTGAAGTGTTTCCTAAACCTCTACAAAGAGAGGATTTACGTTCCTGACATGGAAACTTTAAAGGATTAGATAATGTTAGAGGCCCACAAGACGTCGTATTCGGTACTTCCAGGAGCTACCAAGATGTATAAGGACCTCCGACAAAATAATTTGTGGCCAAACATGAAGAATGAAGTAGCGAAATATGTGTCAAAATACCTAACTTGTCAAGAAGTTAAGGCTGAACACCGACATTTTGGAGGATATTTGCAGAAAATAGAGCCTCCAGAATGGAAATGGGAACAAAACTACTATGGATTTGTAGTAGGATTGCCCAGGACTACAAGTGGGAATGACACGATTTGGGGATTATCGTGGGTAGACTAACCAAGTTATGCCACTTCATTGCGATTAAGGCTACCTTTTCAGTGGAAAAATTGACAGAAATTTACGCAGCCAGATCCTTAGACTGCACGGAGTGTCAAAATCGATCATCTCAGACTACAATGGACGCGTCACTTCTCGATTTTAGACAAGTGTTCACACTGCCATAGGGTCGAAACTGAAGTTCATTACAGCATTTCACCCCTAAACTGATGGTTAATCGAAAAGAACTACCCCGAATTGTTCTAATTTTCGAGGACGGAAATTTTTAAGGGGGGTAAATTGTAATACCTAGATTTTTCATGTTACTATTTCCTTTATAAGGAATTAAATGTATACCATGAAGGTATTTATGCAAAAGCTCGGTTAAGAGTTTTTCTTACATTTCATGAGTTTTTATGGTTCAATAAAACTCAAAACGGGTTGCTAAGGTTAGCAAACGGCCTTTTGAGTCGAAAAGGACGAAAAGTACATGATTTTACGAAAGTCAAAGGTTTGACCGAAAAGTCAACTTTGACCAAGAAAGTCAAAGTTTAACCAAGAATGGTCAAAGGGTTGGCTTTACAGTACTTTGAAGTGCATTATGGTAAGTATAGTGCGAAAATTATTTTTGTGAGCTAGATAGCATGAATAGGCCTTAAAACCACCTCAGAAAATCAAGCACACCAAGTTAAGATTAAAGGTAAAAAGGGCTCGGAAAAATAAGAAAAAAATTATACTGTCCGATTTTATATAGATAAATTTTGTACTGCAGTGCAATATAAAAATACTATGTATTAGTGAAGCACATTATTGGAAATATCTGTGTAGCACAAAGATGGACTGATTTTTAAGAAAAATAGCCAAACAAGGCTTAATGAGGGATGACATCATCAAACCCTTAATTATGACATCATAATATTTAATTTAGCATGGAAAGAATTTTTGGAACTCCCTAGAACCACCTTGGTCGGCCACCTCACCCCCCCATTAGTGTAAATATTGAATTTCATGGGGTTTTTTCATAATTTTTGAAAGTCCACCCACCTCTATAAATAGGTGATGCCATTATTCATTTTATTCACAAAACTTGGCCAAACTCTTCCAATTTTTCTTCTTGAAAATCCGAAAATTGGGAGGAGAGAAAGAGAAGAGAAAAACAAAAATTTCTTAAGGGGTTTTAATTAGGGGGTGTTCGGGTTGCTAATGGGAACCAAGAAAAAAAGTTAGAAAAAGTGTGGAGCCATATTGGCCATTGTGGCCGAGTGTGAGGGGGGAAGAAAAGGAAGAGAAAAGTTGAAAATTTTTAGGGGATAAGCTTGTGGTGGTGATCGGTTTTGAGGCGAATCAACCAAGAAACCAAGAAAAATTTTTGGTACCCTAGCTAGGTTGAAAGCCGTGGGCAAGGAAAGCCAAGGGAAGAAAAGAATTTGGAATTTCCAAACCCTAGAATTGAATCAAGGTATTCCCTTAGCTCTAATATTTTAATTGAGTTTTCAATTTGGAATTTCCTTGTATTTCAAGTTAAAGTTTGTAAGGACATAAGTCCAATTTAATTTCTTGCCCTAGTTTGGTTAGTATGTGCTTGATTAGGTGATTAAGGGTGATTGGCTTATTTATGTTGTTTGCTTTCTTGAGTTATGCTTGTTGTTTAATAGGTTGCATGCTAGATGATGATTGAGTTGTATGTCCCCTGATTTGGTCTAAATCTGCCCTAGGCAGCCCATGCTAGGGTGTTAGCTTAAGGTTGAATGCTTGATGCTTGATTTAATGTTATGCAAAAATAGAGCCATGCAAACCTAGGAGTATGGCAGTTCGGGTTTGGTTTGCATGGGCACGTTGGGTTGGCATGTTTGAATATGTGGGACTTTAGAAACACTGCATATTTACTGTATAGGCTCCCGAAGTGGTTGGTCGAGTTAGACTTTGTGAATTAGGACGTAAACAGGACTTAACAACCGAAACTGCCATTTCGGATTCAAAACTGGCCAGTTTCAGGAAAGTGGAAATTTAAGACCTTTAGAGGCCGAACTGGGTGAAACATTAAACACGAAAGTTGTAGAACAAAGTTTTTCCTAAGGGGTAGCACGGACCGTTTCCCAAAATAAGGCTCCAATGGCCTCCGTTTTTATAAAAATCCAAGGCCAGACCTAGTTAACACGATAAGCCAGTTTCAAGCGAAAACTGACAAGAATACAAGCAGAACTGGATGTTCCATTAAACACAAAAGTTTTAGAATTTTTCGAGAGCTAAAACTTTTGTGAAGACAACTTTTTCAAATTTGGAATCAATTTTTAAACTGACACCGTTTTGCAAAGACTGTGCAGTGAACAGAAAATTCCTTTACAGGATTTTCTAAAACTAGTTCGGAAAAACTATTTTTTCTTTTCGAAACCACCGTTTTGACTATGGAAACTGTTCCAAAGGCAGTTTTTAGTCCTTAATAACTTTATAAAATTTTAATCAAAAAAGTAAGAATTTTTACAAGTAAACTAAAGGATTTTTGAAGATAATTACCCAAAATTTCCAAAAGTAAGGAAATGCGGTTTTGAGGTAAAATTAATAATCAAGCCGACTACGGACCGTAACCGGAAGTTGTAACGCCCGTACCTACGTAGGGCCGTTACCGTACATACTTAAACTACTTATTTGTTTTAATAGCTTAAACTTACTTAGAAATTTGAGCCTAATTTTTTTTTTTAAACATATGTAAATAGAGTAATTCACATAGTAACTTGTCATATACACATACTAAAAAGTAAAGATACACTCCAATCTTCAAACTTCATACTTATATAATTTTACTTTAAACTGTATATATATATATACGTATAATCAAAAAGCTTGCAGATAATTTGCGTAGTGGTATCCCACACCGCCCTTCACTTGCTGCATCGTCCACATGGCCCACCAACTAAGCTGCAGGCTTCTTACCTACAGTATGAAATATACTGGTGAGCTTTCGCCCAGTAAGCACAAACATAATATCACAAAACATAACAAATGTCGTGCAACTTATGCATGAACCAATTATGTCCACTTATAAATCTTTTATTAGCTTGAACTTATTATCTTGCTTAACTTATGGGTTGTGTACGTACCAAAAGCGCGCAATTCTCAAAACGTCAGGATTTGCAAGGCCCTTAACAATTCTGAGAACATAAACATAACATAATCCTTCACGATCTAGCGGAAGGTTGATTATCATTATACCCTCACGTATTATCGAGAGGTTGATAATCTAAACTTAAACTTGAAACATTTATCCTCCATCTAGTGGGAGGTTGGTACGATACCTTACTTGTATATTCTTACCATGTGGCTTAATATTAGTGAACATGCCTCGTGATGTCACTATAAAATAATATTAACCATAACATGGCATATCTTAGCATAGCATAGCATAGCATAACTTAACATGGCATAACTTAACATAGCATAACTTATCATAACTTAACATGGCATATCTTAACATAGCATAGCTTATCATATCTTGACATAGCTTAACATGACATGACATAGCATAACATGGCATAACATAACATACATGGAACATGTCATATATTTGAAAATAACTTACTATTTTCCATACTGTAGATGAGGTTTGTACTTACCTCTTTTACTATGTCCGATAATGTATGGTTTCAAGTCCGGACACAGCGGCAGGTTACCCCCTGCTATAATAAAGAACATAGGATAAGGATCCTAATCAACATCCTAACATGTCCTTAGTTATATGTTCCCTTCATAACTCATGATAAGTTAGTGGGTTACTTCAAGTAACCCTAATATTTCATATCATTAACCTTGGATCATACCCTATTAGGTTACATAGGGTAATTTTGCAAGCTAAGCCCATACATACATGCTTAGGGCTAGATCATTATCCAACTCTTGGACTTTGTCATAATCCCATAACCTACTAGGTTATTATTGGTCACCTTAGGTCTTACCATCTTGATACAATATTGGGTAACCCTTGGTCTTATTAATTTGATACCATGTTGGGTTACATTGGATATCCTTTAGTCTTACTAACCTTGGTGTCACATTGGGTTACATTGGATAACCTGTAGTCTTACTAGCCTTGGTGTCACATTAGGTTACATTGGGTAACCCTTGGTGTGACCTATCCTAGGTTATCACCCTAAGGCCCAAATTATGTGGTATCCTATCGGGTGACTATTGATAACCTTAGGCTTTGGACCCAGTCCTATACTTTGGGTATCCTACTTGGTTATTGGTGGTCATCCTCTAGATTACCCCAATTTTAAGAAAACTTAAGTCTATAGTTATATTTGTTTTCTTTAGAAAATATATGTGTTTTTACCACCTTTTTACAAAAATCCTCTTTATTTTTCTTATAAAAATTTGAGTTTTCTTGACAAAATATTTGAAAATGTTATATTAGTCAAATTATCAGTTTTGGTTCAAAAATACCAAATCCTTATATTATTCTGGAAAATCCTGTACAGGAATCTACTGTTTTCTGCACAGTCTTTATAAACTCAGTTATACTTTAAAATCCATGCTGAATTTGGAAAAGTTGTCTTCATGAAACTTTTAGATTTTGAAAAATTCTAAGGGTGCGTTTGGTTGGTCATTTCATTTCAACTCAAACTGTACTTTTTTTGTCTTTTTCCCAAAAAGTTTTTGTCTTTTTCTCAAAAAATTTTTTGTCTTTTCTGAAAATTCAAAAAAATTTACTATTACAACTAAAATATTTTAACTCAAACTAGCCAACCAAACAAACCCTAAAACTTTTATGTTTTATGAAAAGCCCAGTTCTAACTCTAACCCTTTCGTTTTCCCCTTGGAATCCAACTGGACGTGCATAGAGGTTTGGGCACGTCAGTCTCGGGTTTTCGTGAAAACGGAGGCCATTGGAGCCTCATTTTGAAAACTGTCTGCCTTACCCCTAGGAAAAACTATTCTAAACAACTTTCATGTTTTGAGTTTCTTCAAATTCGACCTCTAAAGGCCTCAAAATTCATTTTTCAAAAAACTGGTCAGGATTTACCCGAACCTGGCAGTTTTTCAGTTTTAAGTTCATTTTACGTCCTAAACGTGGAACCTAGCTCAACCAGCCACTGCGGGAGCTCTAGAACACACATGCAGCGGTTTTCTAATGTAAATTTTCTTTAAACACATTTTCTAACATTGTCATGCAAGCCTAATCAACATTGGATCAATTAGGTTGCATGATTTGGGTTGTATCAAGTATATCAAGCATTATCATTAAATTCTAGCAACCTAGCACATAATTTCCATCCACAAACATTGGGGCAGATCAGGGGACATACAACAAACTAATATATAGCATGAAAATCACAAATTTAAAGCAAGCAAGCAAATTAAAATCAAACCACCCCTAATCTAGTTCAAGCACAACCCTAGATTCCTAACTTTGGGCACAAATTACATTGAGCTTATGCTCATACAATTTCAACTTGAAATACATGTAAACTTCAAATTGAAAGCTTAATTGAAAGAGATAAAGGTTTAGAAAGGTTTATCTTAATTTAAAACACAGGTTGGAGTTAGGGTTGGTTCACCAAAATTTCTCCTCGTTAGACCTCCCTATGGCCGATCCCTTTGTGCCCAAATTGCAGCAAGATTTGTGGCTGATTTTGGTGACTGCTTGTACCCAACTCTAAGCACTCCTAATCACAAATTTTGGTCACTCTCTCACCCTCTTACAGCCGGCCCTATGGTCCCAAAAACTGAGTACAAAGCTGCCCAAAAAAACTGGTTTGAACACTAGTAGAAATCTCACACTACAAGCACCAAAAACCCTAAATTTCTTGAATTTTCTCTTCACTCAAACTCACCATTGGATTTCCGAATTTTTGGAGGGGAGAATTGGCAAGAGTTTGGCTGCTTTTCCTTAATTTTTTTCAGCCAAAATCTGATCACCCATGGGGGCTATTTATAGGCAAATTTTGGGGTGGTTTTGGAATTATTTTTGGTTCTCCTTTTAAAAAAAACCCCATGAGTTAAACTTAATTGGATTTTGACCCCAAAAAAATCCAGCCACCTCATCTCTATAGCTGTCCAAGATTATCTAATTAATTAAAATTTTATTTAAAGCCTTAATGATGTCATAAATGGGAGCTTAGGTGATGTAAGCCTATTTAAGGCTTGTTTAGCTTTTTCTTTAAAAAGCAGTCCACTTTTTAGCTAACACAGATGTTTTTGGTACTGAGGTCACTAATACACCATATTGTGGTATTATAATGCAGTCCAAAATTTATCTGTGTAAAAATGGACAGCACGAAAATTTTCTTTTTTCTTAAAACTTTTTGGCCCAAAAATACCTATTTATTGTGCTTGATTTTTCTATGGTGATTTAATTTCTCATTCACATTGTCTTGACCATAATTTTAGTTTTTGCAGTATACTTTCCATACCGCTCGTCATATATCTGTGTGGTCAACTCTTTGACCACCTTTAGTCAACCTTTGACTTCCTTTACCAACCTTGACCTCTTTGGTCATCTTTGACTCATTTGGTCAAATTTTGACTTTTTTTGACTTTCTTGGTCAAATTTTGACTTTCTTAGTCGACTTTGACTTTCTTGGTCGACTTTGACTTTCTTGGTCAAACTTTGGCCAATTATAAAATCATGGATTTTCTTCCCCTTTTTATTCAAAAGATCACATACTTGACTAATCAACTGATTATTGAGTCTTATAGTTAATTAAATGAGAACTCAAACATTTACTGTTAAAATTATGAATTTCACCTTGATACTCATAATTTTCATGAAACATCGTATAGGCATATAATATAAACTTAATTTTCATGAAACACTGCATAAACATATAGTACAGGCTTAAATTTCTTATATACAAGGAAATCATGAGTCAATGTAAAATTTTTGGTTGTTACAGAAGTAGTATCCGAGTTACTGGGCTTAGCCCCAAAGCCCACGGTTAACCTCAAAGGGTTGACCATAGTTGACCAAGGGTTGACCTTAGTTGACCAAACGTTGACTTTGGTTGACCCAACATTTAACTAAGTGTAACCTTAAGGGTTACCCAATGTAACCCTAAGGGATACCAAAAACCTATCATTGGACTAAGAGAAGAGGGTTAATAAAAATAACCCAATAATTTATGATATAAGAGTAAAGCCCAAGGGTTAAAAGAAAACCTAACAGTATGCTAAAGGTTTAGCAGAAAAAGAGGTTATCTAACGTGACCTCTTAAGGAGTAATCAAAGTTTGATTATTCTTAAACAGTAGGATGACTAATTGTGACCAAGTAGGATATCAAGTATCGGGGACATACAACTAGGATTTTATAGGCATATTGGTTAGGACACCAACATTCCACAATGAGAATTAGACTCTTACTTATGTCCTTGTTCAAGCAGGGAGAAACCTGCAGCTGTGCCTAGTGGAAGAACAACATCAAGTACGACATAGTAAGAGAGGTAAGTTCAACTACCGCATACAGCATAGGCTTTATTCTGGTGCTTACCTTAGTACATAGATGTATGCTAGGGGTTTATGTCTTGTTGATGAATGTTATGTGATACGATGTTTGCTATATGTTGTGATGGATGCTATGCTCTACTGTATGTCATGTATTCCTATGAAGTATATGAATTATAGTGTATGTCAGGCCAAGTGCAAAAGGTATGTTATGATTGAGATATGCATTATGTAGAAGTGACATCACGATACATGTTCACTAAATTATAAGATGAGATTAAAGATTAAGCAAGAAAAAAGGCAAGCAAGTTGCCATGGCGAGCAAGTCGCCCTTGTCGTATCGACCCACTCGTAAGTTGGGTTGGACTATGGTTTGAGTTGGAAATGGACTGGCCGCCCCAACCACTCCATAGTCGTGCGCCCGGTACGTACACTCAAGTAAGGAGCCCATAAGTAAGAAAAGTAAGAAAGTAAGTTAAGAATGAAAGAAAAGCATAATATGAGCATAACCGGACCATGCATCTATTATGCAATGCTATGTTATGTAATGATGTGAAATGGTATGTTATGATGAATGCACGTATGATATGATGAGATATGTTATGACAAGCTAGGTTAGGATGAGTTATGTTAGGCAATGTTTGTTTTGTTGCGGTATAGGAAGTTGTACTTGCTGAGCGAAAGCTCATTGTCTTACGTCTATGCTGTAGGTAAGCTACCTGACAGCAATGGGTGATGCAAGATGGAAGTACGAGGCGGGGCATACTGTGAAATATGGGAGTTCGATGCCACTACGTGTTTTGTTCATTTTGTATTTCTTGTATGTTGAATATTTTATTTAAGACATGCTTATTACGTTTAGACGTCTATAAGCTCGGTATAAAAAAAAATTTTCCATAAGTACGATAAGTTAAGTAAGTGAGTATGTATGTACGGTAACAGCCTGTGCTAGGCGGGTCGTTACACAGGGCATGTTTGTTTCGTATGCACATTTTCAAAATGGATAGAAAAATAACAAAAAAAGTGTTTTTTTTTTTTTTTTTGCCTTCAAATTTTTCCATCATTCTTCTCATTTTGAGAAAGGGTAGACATTTTATTCTCAAACATATTTTGTACAATATCCTTTAGAATTCTTTTGGAATCTTTTTGAATTCTTCTCCCAAATGCACTACTCCCAAAATCATCTGATTAATGCCCAAAAAGGCACACACAAAGAGATCGAATGTAGTATAGATCAGCCGTTGTATGCACATGGAGGCAACAACAAAACCAAATAATATTAGTAGAGATAAATGTTAAAAAAGCAAGGAAATAATAAGAAGTGAAAATATATATATTTTTTTGGATTTTTGTAATAAAAAAATGAAGAAAACATTAAAAAGAGAATTAAGTAGAGAAAAATTTAATAATAAATGGGGTAAGGCGTCATGAATTCCTTCATATGCTCCGTTCTTCAATTTAAATCAAAATTTCAATTCATGACTCAATTGTACGTTTCACATCCTAAACGAACAATCGGAAAATACGTAATTAAATATCAACAAAAATACCAAATGATTTTCAATAGATTAAATCTCAATGTTGAATGAAATTGATTTATCATTATAAGTTATGCAAAATTGATGAAGTATTGATTTCAGCAAATTACAGTAAAATACAACTCATAAAACAAATCTTGTCAAAATAGATATGTGACAATATTACACCAACAAAGCATGATTGAATTTATATAAAAGATTAATACAAAATATTTTAAATAGAAAAATGAGATGAAAAGATTCAGTCAACTAAAACATATAATATTTACAACCAAAAGAAAATCAAACTCCAATTAGATCACTTGACATACAAATTCATCACTAGTCTCACCAAAGTGTCTAGCCTAACTTGTAATTCATCTCATAAAAATTTAAAAAGAAAATATGAGATAAAAATGCAAGGAAAAGAAAAACACAAGAAAAATTACTCTCAAAACAAAGCCAAAAACAATGAAAAATGCTTCAGAAAAAGACGTCCCTTCTTGATGGTTGCTCGGCATTACTTAAGCTGAAAGGATGGTGAGAAATTCAGCCCAACAAATCCGCTGTTACCTGCCGGGGGACTGGGCTTGCGGGCCCAAATTGACGCAGCCCACAATCTCGCACGCTGGTAAGGAAAGCTCGCACGCGGGGGAGATGCCATGTGGCAACGCTGGGCAGCTGGCACGGGAAAACTGCTGGCGAATGACGGAGCGACACGTGGCAACGCTGCTGCAGCACTGGGGAAAGAGAAACCGAAGGAAGTAAAAGAAAAGAAAAAGAAGAGGAAAAAGAGAAAAGAAAGGAAAAGAAAAAGTAATGGGAAAATAAAAACTAAAATTTAACACAAAATAAATTAAAATTAAATATTTCCATAATAAATATCTTGAATTAAAATGATGGAAATGTTTAATAAAAATTTAAATTATTTAATAAATGACATGAGCAAAAGTGTATTTTTTTTACTTATTACCATTCAAACAAATTTTAGAATTTTTTCGTTTTCACCAAGGAAAATTTTTTTAATATTCAAATAATCTTTCATTTTCAAAATAAAATGA
The DNA here is from genome assembly GCA_025413485.1 of Ficus microcarpa. NCBI lineage: Eukaryota > Viridiplantae > Streptophyta > Magnoliopsida > Rosales > Moraceae > Ficus > Ficus microcarpa. The sequence continues at coordinate 10,537,017 of CM046382.1, read as the reverse complement.
CTATCTCATTTTGATTTTTTTTTTTTCCATTTTAAAAATGAATATGTGATCTAAACAGGTTGCAGTTTGCTTAATTTTATGTCGTCTTTGTCACATTAGTGATTAGACTTCTTTGCTCATATTGCTTATCATTTTTTATAATTGATGTTTACAGCTTGTTGTTGTATTTATCTTTCTTGCATTCTTGATAATAGTGGCAGTTTTCAAGTTCATGTCGTAGCTTGTTCTAGTCGTTCATGAGATTATTTCGTTTTTCTTGTCTTTGTCCTTTTCTCTTCAATGTGTTTTTTTAGCTGTTTAAAGGATTGCGCATGCACTCTTCTTTTTAATGATATTTTGTATGATTCTGTTCTTTGTTGGGATTTGTTATTTTTCTAGTGATGTCCTTTTTACTTTTTGTTGCTTTCTTCAAAGTTATCATTTCTCAAGTTTTGTCATTTTATGACATTTAGACTTTTTAAAAGTCGTATTTGTCTGTGTACTCATTTCTTTAGGATGTCATTTTCCAAGTTGATGTCGTATTTTTGTGCTGTGGTTTTTCTTCTTCTTAAAGGGTCTTCATTGACTAAATTGTAAGGGCAATTACAAAAAAACTCTTATGTTATTAAGTTGAATGTGATTTTCAATCTATATTTTTGAAATATAATAATAGTATCTCTTACATTTATCAAATGGATTAACATTCATCCATAATTAAAAGACAAAAATGATCTTCTTGAATGAAACGTTACATTATGGGGGGGAAAAAGAGAGATAAAAATAGGAGCCAAAAGAAATTAAAGTTCCTCAAGGCCTATAACCATAAATAAGTCATAATGCGTATATGCATATGAGGCATATCCAAAGAAAACAAGTCATAATAAAAACATCCATAAGCAAGACTACTTTGCTTAAAGAGTTTGCAAGTACAAAAATCAAAGTCTACATTCTTTGAGATAGTTATGAAAAATAAAAAAGAAAAAGAAGTAGAAATATCTTCACCATTTGATTCCTTATGTGGAAAAGTTTCAAGCACCTGAAATTAGAACACAAGTTAGTTTAAATACATTCTCAAAAACATAAAAAAAATTAAAAGCAAAGTGTTAGATTTCGAACATAGTCTAGCTAAAAGAGATAATTTCTTCTATTTATAGGAAGATTATAGAATTGGTCAAGTGCTAACTTATAAATTAAAGGCTTAATTTTAAGTTTCTTTCGAAGAATAAGAGTTATCTCATTTTGTTCTTTACAACTCAAAATGTAATAAAAATCTCTCTTAAATTTTTTATTATAAGTTGCAATTTTTATATCTCAATCATTGAAACTTCAATTTTTTTGTTTTAACCATGTGTATTTGTCGGGTTACACACACGCGATTAAAATCCTTACAAAAATTATCCCTTACCAACTTACCAAGCACGTGATTAAAAATGTTCAAAAAATTGACATTTGAATGCAAAAAGTACTTGATATTAAAAAAAAAAAATAGAGAATTCAGAAGCAAGTCAATATGATACATATCAACTCGTTCTTGGGATTAATGATAAGCTTAGAGGCAAATTTTGTTTTATTATATGTTGTAAGGAACAAAGTAAAACAACCTGTAATCTTACTAGATCAAAATAGAATTAATATTTATGAGTTAACAATTAGTAAAGATATGTGGTAGTACCTATAGATTAGGTGAACTTGTTTGTCTGTCCACGGATATCAACATCCAAATAAGACTTTCTGATGTGCTGAAGCTCCCTGGTCACATCTGCTATATTAATCCTTTCATTTGGTGATTCTTTTGAACAAGCAAGTCCGATCTGGATGACGGAAAGCATGCACTTCTGTAGATGAGCACTGATTGGGTTTCGGTTTTTGTAGTTGTTGCTTTCTTCTTCTACTTCAATCTCAATGCCTTCATTGTCTGCACCATAGTTTCTCCAGTCTTTTTTGGCTCTCAACGGATTTTTTTCTACATCTCTAGGGAGAAGAGAAGAGTCCACTATTTGCACAAGTCTTACGGGCAAGGCCATCTTGACGAAGTTATGGAGATTGAAATCATCTTTGAAAATTTCATCGGTGGGACTTCTTCTTGTGAACATCTCCAATATAAGGATTCCATAACTATACACGTCTCCCTGTTTTGATGGCTCACCACCAATTGCGTACTCTGCAAGCAACTCGTAACAACATGAAAATAAAAATGCATGAAGTTCAAATTTGCAAGATAATGTACACAGATTTCTTGTTTAATATAGAGAAAAATAGAGGGATTGAACTATTAATAGCATTAAAGAAATATATATATATATATATATATATTTCAAAGATACCATGAGTTTTAATAATTTTTTGTTGTGCTCCTATCATGTTAGATTCTTTAATCATCAACGATGAAAAGAGTGCATTCTATAGTTAGTCTGGTAATTATAATATTGTAGTTATAGAAATTACTGTGCGACAATGGCATAAAAAACAGTCAAGCTACTCTCTTTTTAGTGCAATAAAAAAAAATGTTTGGAAGTCATGCATTTCAACCAGCAGAATACGCAATATATATATATATATATATACACGTGATCAATTGTTATGGAAGACAAGAAGATGATCCAAGAACTTGCTTTTATTAGGTTGAGTAATAATTCCGTTAACTTATTTACATCTAGGAAAAAAAAAAATTCCACGTGAAATGAAGAAATAAAAAATTGTTACCTGGAGGAGTATAGCCAATGGTTCCCTTTATGCCAATAGTGCTACTTGCACTTTCAGATGCACCAGTGGTGTTTGAGACCAACCTTGCTAATCCGAAATCACTAACATGACCAACCATTTCATTGTCGAGAAGGACGTTGCTGGGCTTCAAGTCACAGTGAATGATCGGCTGCTCACAATGGTCATGAAGATAGCAAACTGCAGAGGCCACATCTATAGCGATATTCAGTCTCTGAACCAGGTCCAAACCCCTTGATTCGTCATTGCCACCATCTGTCGAATGCAACCACTTGTCTAGGCTTCCATTGGACATATACTCGAATACTAACGCCTTGAACTCGTTGCCCTTGTAATCCATGCTCGAGCAACATGTCAGGATCTTAACAAGATTCCGATGCCGGATGTTTCTCAATGCATTGCATTCAGCAATGAAACTCTTCGAAGCTCCTTTTTGGTAAAGATTGAGGACCTTCACAGCAACTGCACTTTCTGCTTGCTCAAGTACTCCTTTGTATACAGAGCCGAAGCTACCTGTTCCGATCAACATGCTTGGAGAGAATCCGTTGGTTGCCTCATAAAGCCTCTTGTATGAAACAGCGGAAAGGAAGCTTATTTCTGAAAGTGCGGAGGATGATTTCCTTACTGATTTTCTCCTCCAATAACAGACAGACAGAGATGAAAACACAAGGAAAATCACAACCGTTGAAGCTATTATGATTTTTAGTTTGAGTCCTCCTCCTGTCTTCCGTTGTGATGATGCTTTGATGGGACATGGCGGAAGCTTTAGTCTCGGTACACCACCACAGAGCTTTGTATTTCCAACTAACGACAGAGCACTCGTGTTCCGAAAGACGCCTTTCTTTGGTACTTCTCCCTCTAGATCGTTAAAAGAGAGATTCAAATATGACAAGAAAGGAAGCTTCTCTAAACCGAGTGGAATTTGTCCAGTAAAGTTATTCCGCGAAAGATCCAAGTACCGAAGACCTCTTAAAGAAGCCAATGAAGAAGGCATGGAACCTTGAAACAAATTCCCTCGTAAGTTAAGGGATTCAAGAGTTTGACAATCACCAATGGTTGCTGGAATTTCATCAGTCATATTGTTTTCTGAAAAATCAAGTAGATTGATGTTCTTCAGCTTGCCCACTTCTGCAGGAAGGCTCCCGGTGAATGAGTTATGGGAGAAGTCGAGTTGGATAGATGGGAAAAGACTTAAAACTCCTTTGGGTATAGTTCCACTTAGGATATTATTTGAAACGGTAAGGAGTTGTAGATTTTGGAAGTTTGCAAAGTTTGGAGGAAGAGTTCCTTTGAACCTGTTATGATCTAGAAAAAGTTCAAACATACGAGTGAGGTTTCCCATTGATGAAGGGATCTTTCCGGATAAAGTGTTCTCGCTCAAATCCAAAGCTTGCAAATTTCGCAACTTCCCCAAAGAAGCTGGAATGTCACCGGTGAACTGATTATCCGACAGGCTGAATAAGATTAAGTTGACTAGATTTTCCAAAGTTGCAGGAATATTTCCAGATATGTGATTGCCTGTAAGAAAAAGCTCCGTGAGGCGGATTGACAAATTAGCTATTGAGCTTGGTAAAGCACCTCCAAAATTATTCATTTCGAAGCCCAAAATTTCCAGTTGGCTACAATTTATTAAAGATGGAATAAAATCCAAACTATTAGCTGAATAATTGCCTAAATTATTGTTACCTAATCCGAGCCACCTAAGATCCGGAAGACTTCCCAAACTAGCTGGAACTTGGCCAAAAAATGTATTACTATTAACATCAAGTAATTGAAGTACAGTAGCATTTGCAAATGAAGCTGGAATCATCCCAGAGAATTCGTTAAGACCCATGAAAATTTCTTGAAGATTAGGGAGTGTGCAGCCAATGTTGGGAGGAAGAGTGCCCTTAAAATGGTTTTCTACGACTGAGAAAATGCTCATAGATGACATATTGTAAAGGGAGAGGGGTATTTGACCAGACAGATTATTCATTTCTACATTGAAAAGTGTGAGCCTTTTCAATCGGCCTAACTCATGGGGAATAGTTCCCATCAGTTTATTTTCTCCAACTGAAAAATAACGAAGTGAAGAAATGTTACCAAAGGACGCTGGGATGACTCCTGTAAGATTGTTTTTCCCAAGTTCAAGCCCAACAAGCTTCATCAAAGAGCCAAGCTCCCAGGGAATCATTCCAATAAGTTTGTTTCTTCTGAGTTTCAAGATCCTCAAATTTGAACAGTAGCTCAAGTTGATTGGAATCGTACCTTCCAACATGTTGAAACTAAGATTGAGATGTTGCAACCGATGGAGACGACCGATTTGCTGCGGGATTTCGCCAAAGAAGCTATTATTTTCTGCGTTAATGAACCTCAAAAAGCTAAGGTTTCCAATATAAGGCGACATGGACCCTCGCAAGTTATAGCCTTGTAAGTGCAGGGCTGTTATCCTTTGATGCCGTTGACCGCATGAAATTCCAGGCCATTTGCAAAAGTGAATCGAATCGTTCCACGAGCTCATGACTCCATATGGATCTCCAGAAATTAGTTCTCTGAACTTAAGCATAGCAAACCTGTCGGTCTCATTGCTTAATGCGGTGGCAATGGTGGTGGTAGGTTGCAATAGTAAGCTCACAAAACAGAGAAGAATCACATGAAGGAACAAAGACCGAAAGGCAAATGAACTAGTCAGGTTCTCAAATTTCATTTTGGACATGGTGGTGAGTCAAGGACGAATCTAATTTTTGTGTGGAATTTCCAGTTGAAAGTAGAGAGCTTTATCTATTAGTTTTTGGAATATTTTACATTCTTTTTCTCCGTATTAAGCGGGTCAGTTTTTCTTTCTTCTTCTTTTAAGTCTTCCACCATTGACACGTTGGGGAGAGAGAGAGAAGAGAAGTCAAGTAAACTGTCAAAGTAATTAACAGCACAAAAACTAGTCTTTTCAGAGAACGTAATGGAAAAACTCGCAAGAAGTCAACATTTTTGCCAGCAAAGCTTCCACTGCATCAAAACGCGCTTGTAATCATTGTAGTAGAAATAAACTACGTATATAACACTCTCTAATTTCAATCATGAATTTTCATTGGTATTAATGAAGTAACGACTATCATGTGTCATATATTTTTCTCATGACAATTTAAGGGGATTTAAATATCCCGAACTCACGGATGATAAAATGAAAATAGCATTTGTATGTTTTTTTTTTTTTTGAAAAATATTAATTGGAGCAAAACCTTATCAAATTAAATTTTGAATGGAATTATTAATGTCAAAACCTTATTCAGAAGGTTGAAATTAGTTTAGTATAGGTTTTTCTCAAATTTAAATTCTGGGGCCAAATTTGTAATTTTGGCAAAATATGGTGTCCAAAATATAATTTTTATAGAATACGATGGGCCCACATATAGTTTTTCAAAATATGTGCGTCAATTTTTAAAAGGATGAGGGTTTTTGAAAGTTTCTAATTAGTCATAAGTTGTAAGAGTCACCCTTTTTACTGATTCATGATTTCCTCTTTAAGGAATATGAATGTTTATGTGAATTACCTAATCTGATTTTATTAGGATATATCTGAGTTCTTATGACTCAATAATAATTTGCTTAGTTGAGCATGGGATCTTTTGATGAAAAAGGCAGAATAAGGATTTATGATTTTATTCTAGTTAACGACTGATCAAGATGATTTAAGGTATGACTAAGATGATACTGCAGTATAGTAAGCAGTAAGGAAATTATACTGCGATAAACCATTATTACGAATGAAGAAGCGAGAATAAGGTACGGGACCACTTTAGAAAAATCGAGCACAATATTTAGAGCAATAAGGGCTAAGCGGCTTCAAGTCCTAAGAAAAACGTATACACAGTCCAGTTAAGTACAGATAAATTCTAGACTACAGTCTAATACAACTGTACTGTTATTAGTTAAAAACAATATTAGCACTATCTGAGTTATTAAGAAAATGGACTGCATATTAAGGAAAGTACCAAACATAGTCTTATTTGAGGACACCTCATCATGGATAAATATGTGAATTTTGGGATTTTTAGAAATTATTAATAAAGTGGATAATTATGCATTAATTGGGAGCAAAATGGCTCCACCATGGCCGGCCACCTCAAGAGAGCATTTAGCAAATATTTTGTTTTTAGGATTAGATGTGCAATTTTTTGAATAAAAATAATTATAGAAATTTAATTAATTTTCACCTATAAATAGGTGGTGACGGGGTTGTGGTGAACCATTTAGTTGAACCCCAAAAATTTTAGTTTATTCTTAACTCTACCTCTGACCCTTAGGAACCAAAAAAACCAAAAAAAAAAAAAAAAAAAGAGCTAGTGGCCGGTTGTGTGTAAGTGAAGTGAGGAAGAAAATTTTCTCAATCTAAGGTATAGATCCACCCTTCAAGACCTAAAAGTAATCCTTTAATCCCCTAAGTATTCTATTAACTTTTGATCAAAGATTTAAATGTATTTCAAGCTTGGGTTTGTAAGAACATAAGCTCACTCTTTTTATTTTTCATGCAATAGTTTTATGTGCTTAATATGTGCTTGGTTTAGGTTTAGATGATCTTGATTGATAAGTTTAAGCATGCTTTTGAAAGAATTTGGAATTTTGGTATGCCTATCTTGTATTTGTGATATGTCCCCAGATGCTTTAGAAGAAGCATTGTATGAATGACGATGATGGTGTTGATGTATGATGAATGAAGGGTTAAAAACTAACCTAAAACCCTAATTTGGTAAGACAAGTAAGGATTACCTATTTGGATTTTAAGTAAGATGATCAAGTATATGAATGATAAGAATGTACGTAACGCGCTACATGAATTGATGTAGGCTCACGGTTGCGACCGTTTGAGGTAGGGTGTGTGGATTTTTACGTTAAAACCAATCAAAAACAAAACTGTCAATTTTCGGATCAAATGGGACTGTGATCTGGAAACGTAATTTTGAGGCCTTTAGAGACCGATTTTAGAAAAAGTTAAACTGCAAAGTTGTAGAAAATTTAAAACCCTAGGGGTGACATGGACAGAGTTTGAAAAATAAGCTCTAAAGGCTTCCATTTTTACAAATTTTCGAACATGGTCAGCCCAGACCCTGTGCACGGCCAAGAGGTTTCAAAAAGAAAAACGGATAGGTTAAAGGTAGAACCAAGTTTTTAGTTAAAAAAAAAAGTTGTAAGATTCTTCGAGGTCTATAACTTTTATAAAGAAAACTTTTTCAAATTTAAAACAGATTTTAAGAAAAAAAAAAAAAAACTGGACTTTCAAAACTGTGTAGGGTTTAAGAAATTTCTGCACAGGATTTTCAAAACAGTGCATGTAACGACCTGAACTTTTCGGACCGTTAACAAACTTACTTATTTTTATCTAATTTAGTCTTAACACTTATTTATATTCGGTTCTAAAAAAATACATAATTTTTTTTTTTTAAAATCATATTCATATTATAAAAATTAGAATTATTAAAATTTTTAGCTGTGGAAATTAAAAACCTCTAGTAAATAATTATCCTGTTTAAATTCGTGTTTAAATAATATTTAAAAACCTATAACTTTATGTTGATTAAAACGAAAGAGTCTAAGGTCTTTTTCTCATAGAGTACTCATACTAATTTAGTAGTACCAAAACATTGGAACATAACTATAATTATAGTCGTTACAAAATAAATTACGAAGTCTAAATGCGAAAATTAATTCGTGGTGGTATCCCACTCCCTTCCTTCACCACCTCCGTATAGCTTCGCCTGTCCATAAGAACATTTAAGTAATAGGCTGCTTACCTGCGTTATCTACAGCACGAACACACACATATGAGCTTTCGCTCAGCAAGTACAAACAATATCTCACAAAACATTTTCATAAAGTCATATCATCACATGTAATATCAAGAATGTTCAAAATGCATGGAATCATGTGTATTCAATTATGCTTCATTATATACATATCTTGTCTACTTAAGAACCCCTATGACGTACCCATATGTGCGCAATCAATGGGGAGTTAGGGGAGCGACCCTCTAATAACTTCCAAGGTCATATCTTATAATTTTCATTCTTATCATATCCTCTCACTAATTGGAGGTTGGTACGACACTTAATCCTATATTTCATTAACCTCATTCTTATTATTTGTGACAATGTCTAGGTTAACATGTCACTATACATCTATCATTACGGCATACATATCTGTGAGGCATGCCAATCATATAGTGCGAGAGAATTTATGCACATCAAATACTTATTCAAAACAATACGTATAATTTATATACTCATCACATCATCAAGTCAAGTTATAGCAAACGTAGAGCATCAACAAAGAAAACATTTTGTTTCATGCTGTAGGTGAGGTTTGTACTTACTTTCTTATGTGCTTAAACTTCTGGAGTTGTAACTCCTATTGTGTAAATTTGAGAAATTATCCTGATTTAACAATACTCATTATTAGATAGAATCAAAGTTACATTACTTTATTCAATTATTCAATTATTTTATAAACTATAGTGAATTTAATTTACTTATATCATAATTAACCTCAATAATTAATTCTTATTAATTATTAAGTGTTAAAATAATTTTATATTATTATTTAATTAATTTAATTTAATTAATTATTTTTATTAATTAATTAATCAATTGATTAATTAATTGATTAACTACTTAATTAAGTAATAGTTAATTATTACTTTATTTAATTGAGCAATTATAATTAAATTACATAATTTTAATTGACTTATTATCTTATTAATAATTTAATTATGTTATTTAAATATTATATCTCATCTACTAATTATTAATTATTAATTCTAATATTAATAATTGATAATTTAATTAATATAATGATTAATGTTTAATTAATCTCTAGTTAATCATCCATAATTATTTTGATGATTATATCAATGATTAATGATTAATGATTAATGATTAATTAATTTATAATTAATCATGTATTATAATTATGTAAGTATTTAACATAATAATCTTGATTATCGTATATTAACTCTTATAATTAGTTAATTAAGTAATAATCAGTTAATTAATTAATTCCTTTATTAAATTACATTTAGTTATGTATTAATTAATTAATTAATTAATCAATCAAGGTGATAAGGAGTCACCTAAGGGTATACCTCTATTTTATTATTGGGCTAGTCCAATTCCCTTAGTTATGTTCATTTAGTTGGGCTAATGTAATCTCATGGGACAGGTCCAGTAACCCTCTAGTGTACTTTATCTTAGCCCATTAAAACTTATGATTTAATTTATGAAATTAAGATTTTTCACATTATTTGTTCACACACTTAAAATCAACTTATTTCATAACTAAATATATTCATATGTATTGACTTACTCCTATGTCACATTTTAATGTTTAATCATTTTATCGGTGTAGGATTTTAACTTGTAAGATTTATTTAGATATGAGTATAATTCCGTTTTTGACACTTGATAACTTGTTGGAAAGCTTGAAACATTTAGTTTCTGTCTTTATAATTTGTTTCCTCAGATTTCAAGCATTTCAAATATTAATGTGGACGTTTTCTTAAGTGTCTTATGGTAAAATCTCGGATTTCCAGATTTCAATACAATCTTTAAGGATTTATTAAAATTCATGTACATATCCGTTTTAAACACATGATATCTCATTTTGAAGCTTGAGATGTATGCTTTACAGTGGTAAAGTCATTTCCTTTAGTACTTGAGCATTTCATACCATAAACTTAGGTTTTGTCACTGTTGGTCCTACGTTTGTACCACAAGTCCAGATTCATAAGTAAGATTAGAAAATCCATAACAATTTACTTACAAGTCCAAATAAGATAAAAAATATGTCATTGGAAAGCTTATAATGTCTATTTTGTATGATAAAAACAGTTTTATAAAAAGTTATGGTTTACTGACTCAAAGCCTACAAAACCCGTGGCTAGTACAGGGTTCCAGCAAGGATTTTCGGTTTGTAGCCCAAACTTGTAAAATTCATCAAAAATTGCACATTTATCCATTCAAAGCATATGATACCTTGTTGGAAAGCTCAAAGAATCTAGTTTTAAGTTCTCAAACTTATAATTCAAAATTTTGAGTCTAAAGGGTTCGGAGTATAACAAACCCGTGGCTGGTCTGTGTCTCGGAGGTTCATTTTTTCTCTATTTTTGTGTCACAACTTTAAAGGCACATAACTTTAGACATATAAAAGCAAATCAAGTGATTCCAAAGCCTAAAATAAAGCTTATCCTCTGTAGAATCTTAATATATAATTTATGTTTCATACTAAAGCTTCTAATGCATACTATATTACCACAACAACTACAACCTTCAACAAAGTTCATAAATCTTACCGAAATGTTTCGGGGATCCTTCAAGATCTCGAACCTCCCAAGTTCTTCTCAAAACTTTTTCCTAGGTAAGAAGAGTCTAACATTAAGATCATAACTAAACATCATGCTTTAGTTCTCCAAAAATGACTAAAACACGAAAAATACCACTAAGTTACCTCTAGTAGAAACGTCCTCTTACACCGTCTCACACTTCTTCGATCTTGGTGACGAGATTTCTTAGAGCTTGAAAATGGATGAAGGAGGGTGCTTGAGGAGTGTTGGAGATGGAGAGTAGTGTTGGTGGTGTTTGGTTTTGTTTAGAGCTTGGTGGTGGTTAGAAAAGCTAGGTTTTTGGGTTTGATTTGTGTGAGAAAGAAAAAGGGGTGTTAGGGGTTTGTGCTTAGCCAACTTTGACCTTGAGAGAGCTGTCTTTTGAGGGATAAAATTTGAAAAATATTTGGCTGAATCAGCCCTTCAATAGCCGGCAGTTTTGGGGAGGTTTTTGGGGTGAAACTTGGTTCAACAAAGTTGAGATGAGGGGCCACTTTCACTTGCCTCTTCCTTAGGTCAAATTACCAAAAGAAACCATGCCATCTCTTACATGAAGTTGCATGCATGCACCACTTTCCCTTTCACTATTTGTTCAACTTTTTCCTTGTTTCTTGAACCAAAAATCCGGATTCCCCCATTGCCTTCTCATTTTAAATTTTTTTTTTCTTTCTTCCAATTTTTCCACCATTGATCCAAGTTGTCATCCTTATTCTCATCCATTAGATTTTCTATCACACCTATCCTTACCTTAAGTTCTCATTGGTCACTTGTCATTCAAAGCTTGGCCATTGATTTACCTAGGATCCCTTAACATAAAATTTACACCATTGATTTCAAATCAAGCACAATTCTTGATCAATCTCCCACATTTGGATTTCCTAAGAGTAAATACTAATAATTAATTTCCTATCCATGTGACATATTAATTCCCAATTATGCTCTCAAAGCTTGACTATTAATATGATCAAAATAAATACTAAGATAATTAAATCGACCTACTAATAAAAATCGGGGTCTTTCCGAAAAATTATCGTTATACCTCTAATACGACATAACTAATTTTTTTCGTATAAATTTTTATGTCGTTCATCTTATCTTTTATGTATTTAAAATTTCTCATTTAAATAGAGAAACTTAACATTGTTATATCATCAACATCATCATACCGATGATACCTGTATTATCAGTCATGATCTTGAAATTTGATATTCATCAAAATAATTCATTAAAAGCATATTAATGAAGAAAATCTATAATAATAATTCATTAATCAAGCTTATGAATTTTTAGGGCATCACAGTGCATGAACAAGTTATTCCTGCACATGCACTGATAACCAAATTTATGGGACGGTTTTCAAAGATGGTTTTCAGAATTTTACAGTTTTACTATCCTTGTTCAAAAAAAAAATTGTTATAAATTAAGCCAAGTCATATGGTAACAATAGTAAGACATATAATAATCGGAAAGGATACCAAAATTTATTGGGCCTTGTACTCATGGTTACTTACAGTAACCAAATAGGATACCATTATAATATGTTGGGCTTATATTTAGGGTTACTTATGGATGTTAGTTTGGATACCAACATTGAATGTTATGGTTTATAATAAGATATGATGATTCTTATCTTACGTCCCTTTTGGAAATTGGAAGGTAACCTGTTGTTGTGACCTATCGGAACAACAAACCTATAATCTAGCATAACCTGTAAGTACAACTCCGCTTACAACATAGGCAAACTTTTTTATCGCTTTGCATGTTTTTCAAAGCTCATGCATTAATATCTGTGATGCATCTGTTGTATGTTATATTATTGTGGCATCATATAAGCATGCTTACTAATGATAAATCAGATGGTAAGAATGTGATCAAGTTTCAAGTTAGAAACTGTTTTCAAGAAACTGTTTTTAAGAAACCGTTTTCAAGTAAGAAACTGTTTTCAAGTACGATGGCAAGCAAGTTGTCTTGTGTCGTACTGATCCGCATTGGCCCATGGTTTGAGTTGGATTGGACTGGTCGCCCCAACCACTCCATGACTGCACGCCACGGTACGTACCCTCATGTTAAGTAAGGGGCCCAAAAATGTGCTATCCTAAGAATGCATAAGAATGCATAAGAAAGCATAAGAAAGCATAATTAGTCCATGCATTATTTTATTACAAAATGTTTTTGCGGAATGAAAGTTGTACTTGCTGGGCGAAAGCTCATGACTTACGTTTATGTTATAGGTAAGCTACCTATTGGCAATGCTTGATACAAGATGGTGAGGTATGGCATGGTTATCTGTGAAACTTCGGGATGGATACCACTACGCATTTTGTAATATGATATTTGTATCTGTTATACTTTGCGATATGTTAAAACAAGTTTGATATTTCGATACTCAATAATGAAAGTATATATATATAGATATAAGTACATGGTCGAGCTGGATTTCAAATTGTTTAAAAAAAATTTATTCTTTATTTCTGTTTTATTAAACAAGTTAAGTAAGTAAGTAAGATAAGTATAGTAATAGCCTACGTTAGGCAGGTCGTTACATAAGTAGAGCACCACCCACTACAACCAATAAAAATTTAGTTTTATTTGAAAAAAAATTTTAACGGGGAGGATGGAGGGTTATTTCAGTACTCTTTTCACTTGTCTGAACAAGTTTTTAGCACTATCCACTCTCTCCCTGCTTCATTTTTCTCTCTAGAAAATCCGTCATCCTTGCTACCCACCTAAGAAAAACTCACTTCCACCACTCAAAATGCTTAAATATCTACCTCGTTCTCTTCCCAACTTATTGTATAACAATATTCAAAGCTTTGTTAATCTCCTTGAAGATTTTTACAGTCCCAAAAATCCATCTTTTTAAGTGGCTATGAATTTGAGTTTTGAAAAAGGTTCGTGTTTGGGTGATGTTTTCCTCATCTTTGTTTTAAAACTCGAAATTTTTACCCTATTGCGGAGTGTAATCATGATGATTTTGTGTTCAATGACTGGGTTTTGATTAAAAGCATTTTTGGTAGTGACTTGTTGATTTTTAATGATGTTTAAAAGTATTTGCATGCTATATGTTTGATGAAAGGCTCCAAAGTAACTTTCTGTGACCAGCTTTAATGATTCAAATTTTGACAGATCTTCTCGAACGTTTTTGTCTAAGTATTATTTTTCCTTTAAACTAGACATCTTAAGCTTTAGCTGGGCTTTTGAATCACGCAAATCAGAGTTTTGTAGAATTAGTTATGATTTTTACAAATTCATGTAAAAGCCGGTCAAAATTTTTTTGACGGACTTGCTTACCCCATGATTTCAAGCTGATTTTGAGATGTTTAAAATTTTCAAAACCTGATAACTTTATAAAATAAAATTATTTTATTACTTTTGTGTTGGTTAATTGACTATGTTCTTGAGCATTTTAATAAATTTTAGGTTAATTTATTTTAATTTCACACAATTTTATTTAGATTAATTTATTTTGATTTTGTGTAATTTTGTTTAATTAATTTAATATTAAATTCAATATATTGTTATTAATTTATCCATCCAAATAATTAATTTTCTCATTTATGTATGTTAATTAGGTGAGAATGAGTAAAATGCGAATTTTGGGCTCAAACTGGGGGAACGGTCATCAAAATGTATAAAAATTTGAATTCAACTCTCACCAGCCCCAAGCTGCCACATGTCCCACTAACCAGAGCAGTGGATCACCTTCAGACGTGTCCATTGAAACCCCGTACGTCTCCAAGTCTCAGCTAGCCAGTTGTGCCACGTGTACCACACTAACCTACTCCCATTCCCTCTCCGCCACGTGGTAGCTGCACTGAAGAGAAAAAGAGGGAACAAATGCTCCCCCTAGCTGGCGTGCAGCAAAGAAAAGGAAGAAGAAAAAGAAAAGAAAGAAAAGGGAGAGCTTGGCTGGGAGGCCCAGACTCAAGAATGGGGCCGAAAACCCCGAAGAAGAAAGAAGGAGAAAATGAAGAAGAAAAAGAAAAATAAATAGAAAAATATAAAAATATAAAAAAGTCAAAAAATAGTAGTCTATGACTTTTTGGTTTAGGAATTAGTTTTTATTTTTTGTTTTAGATTTTATTTTCAACAAATTTCAAGGGAAATGACATTTGAATAACAAAAGGACAAGATGACAAATTGGTGAAAAACTTGAAGATTTATGGAAATAATCATTAGAGTTTTCTTTTATTTTCCTTATCTATTTATTTTTGTAGTTAATTGGATGATACTTAAACTCTTAATTTGCTTAATTTTTGTGTTTAATTTCATTTATGGGTTTTGTGTAGTTTGTTGCTTCTAGAGTTTGAGCTCTTGGTTAATGAATTGATTGAGACTAGTTAGCAATTTCTTAATAGCAAGAATATAGGAAGGATAGGGTAAAGTCAAGACCTTAGAACCTTGTTTGTTTATGTCTTTTAATTCCTTTGGTTTGATTTAGTCACTTTAGTTTACTTTAATTAGTTTAATTTGCATTTTCGCTATTTTTTAATCAATCGTTCAAATAATCCTAACATTAACAAAATTTCAGTAATTAACTTAAATTTAAGTGCAATCTTAGTGGGATCGACAACTTTACTCATCATTTTATTACTTTTGCGAGTCGTACACTTGCAAGATTTCACACATCATAGCTCTAAGGAAAGCCCTATGAGTCTAGTTTGTTTTGGCTATAGTTTCATAATTTTTGGAAGTACTTACAATATATTTTAAATATTTTTGTAAGAGTCAACAAATCTTTCTTTTTGTAAGAGCTCGCCTTATAATCTACTTTTTGTAAATTAATCCACTTTTTTTAAATTAATCGAAAGCCTATATTTTGGTATTAACAACTAGTTGAAAATATGGTTTTATTAATAAAAAACTAATTTAATAACTACTGAAATTTTAAACATATTTGTATGAGTTTTAAGTTTCATGTTTTAGTGACAAATGATTTATTTTCAATTACGAAAAGCTAGCAAAATTGAAATTTCGATAAATTAAGTTGAAATCAAAATTTTTAAAGTTAGATAATAGATTTGACAATGCCTAATGATCATATGAAATTCATGTTATGGGTTTGTTTACTTTTGGTTTTTAAAAATAAAACGTATTTGTAAAGATTAAAGATATGGAGTTAAATGATTTGGTTTGATGGGATTTCTTACGAAAGATGTAATCATTGTATAAGTTAAACTTGGAGTGATTTTTTTTTTTTGTTAAATTAATTATAGACAAAGTTAATAATCTCCATAGAATCTTCGTGAATCCAAATATACACAAGAGTTTTAAGTATACGTCTTCAACTAAGACGTTTAATACAAGGAAATATGATTTCTTATTACCAGGAATTTGTTGATAATTTTTAAAGTTTCGAAAAACTATTAAAGAGTTTTGAAAATCTCCAATTAACGGGAAAATGCTTGCTAAATTAGGTGAACACTTAATCTTTTAGCATGAGCTGAAAGAAGCTTGGTGAGCTTACATTTGGGAATTTGTAACGCTTACGGTAAGTGAAGTACTTACCTGCAACGCAAGTGAAGTGTGACTTGATAATTGCATTTTACGTGTTTTGCTCAGGCAGACGTCACAAATTGTCTTAAGTTGTTGTTACGGATTATCTAAATACACTTCATGGGATGTAAATTATGATTTTTTTATGTCATAAAATTGTGAGCCGTAAGATCTCATGTAAAGCTTGTTTATGATTGTTAGTACCCATGTAAGTGTAAATTCTTTGTACATAAATTGTAAAATGCCATGAGATACTATATGTGGATAGGTGTCTAAATAATTGTGATGTTAATATCCTCGTAACATTAATTATGAGCTTTTGAATTTTATTACTTGACACTAGGGGTGGCAATACGGGTCGTGACACGACGACACGAATTTTGCGAATCGAAAACGACACGAATAGTGGACGGGTCAAATTCGGGTCACCCAAAATTGACACGGAAAAGAACGGGTCATGTTTGGGTTGGACCGAACACGACCCGAACACGACACGAATGGCAATATGCGTCGCGACACGACAACACGAATCGAAAACGACACGAATTTTACGAATCGAAAACGACACGAATAGTGAACGGGTCAAATTCGGGTCACCCGAAATTGACACGAAAAGAACGGGTCGGGTTCGGGTTGGACCCGTGGACCCGAACACGACACGAATTGCCACCCCTACTTGACACACCTATTTTCCTCCAAATATCAGTTAATGAGTTTGAACGTAAGTATATAATTGGAACATTGATTTGAACATTGACATAATAAGGATTGTACGATTAGTTGCATTCTTGGTTGCAGTCTTGCTAATGTATAGAGGTAATTCATGGCTTTTCTCAAAGAGCCTTCAAAGCTACCCAGGCTACTGCCCACGTACGCCACTGCTGCACTAGAAACAGACCTCTAGTGCAGCCCTCCCATAATTCAAAAGATTAAATCTCTAGTTCCTCCTCATGAGTTAGACTCATCAAAAACTAACTTTTCCACCCTTACCCACCTATTAAAATTTCACCAAAACTCCCCAAATCAGAAGCATAAGCTCGAGAAATAACCAAAATATGAAATCACTCTCAATACCACTTAATCAAGAAAATCAAATATGCCTGTAGTTTCCGCCCTTCCTTGCACAATACTGGAATTATCGAAAGAGATGGTTTACCATAATTTCCAACAAAAATGAATTGTTGCTCATTTTGTGGTCTAAATGCAACTGCTTTCTTGTGACAGTCGATAGTAGCTCGGTACTTAGACAACGCTTCAAACTAAGTAGCATATTCTCCAACAACCATACCACCCTATTTCTAACCCAGAAATTCATAGTGTGCATACTGTATTCTAAAAGCAGTCTTTGGAATACCTGCCTCTTTAACTGATTGACTTCTCCATAAAACTTTGATTAGTGAAGAAGAAATATGGAGAGAGAGAGAGAGAGAGAGAGAGAGAGAGAGGGGAAGGGAAGAAGGGAGCGAGAGAGAGAAAGAGAGGAGAGAGAGAGAGGGAGAAAGAAGGAAAGAGAGGGAGGGAGAGGGAGAGGGAGAGAAAGAGAGAGAGAGCGAGAAAGAAAGAAGAAGAGAAAGTGAGGGAGAGAGAGTGTGTGTGATGACCCAACCTTTCAGGTTATCACCTAAAACTTGCTTACTTGGTTTTTCATCTTATTTAAATCGTTACTAGTTCATTTCTAGGTCTTCAAAATTTCAGGGAAATTGTTTTTTTGAAAACTTAACTTGCGGAAGAAGTGATTTTTTAAAATCATAATAGTTATAATTAGTTTTAAACAAAACATACTAACATAACATTTCAGACTTAGTCATACCGGTGTTCAATTAAGTCTTTTATACGTAAATATTAAATATACTAACATCAAAACAACATTTAACAAATCCTCAAAAACATATGTGGAATATTAAAATACGGGTAGCATCCATAGAACCCATCATACTTTCACCCATCACACATCCACATCGCCAGTCCATCAATGCTTAATAGATCATAGGCAAGTTGCCTGAATTACCTACAGTTAGAAACATAAAGGGGTGAGATAAACTTAGTAAGCATATACGTGCAATCCCATAAATGTATACAATTGAAAATGCATGGCAAATTATGTAATTATCCATTTATTCATTAAACATCTTATGGGCCCTTGTGTTAGTATCGGGGTGTGCGCGACCTTAAATAGGAAAAACGGGGGAGTGACCTAATCCGTCAGCTCTCAAGGTCATAACTTTAATTTCATTGATCATTATTATCTCTCATTTGGCCAGAGGCGAATATCCTCCCTTTCGGTCGGAGATTGGTACGACACATCATTAGTTTCACTCTCTTAAATATTAAGCCATATGGTGAGCATGCAAGAATGGCATGTTCAAAAAGTGTGTATGCAAACACATTCATTCAAAGGTTCTTGAATAATGTAGCCATATTACAAAATATACACTACCCATCCAGGCAGTGCTTATCCTATTTAGAAGGAGAATTAATTTTGAAGTTGTTACAGGGAGAGAGGAAGAGAGAGAAAGAGAGTAAGCATACATTTTGATGTAAGCAATATTTATATGTAAGCAGTAAGCAAACATTAGAGCTAGTTGTTTCTATCATTTTGCAAGCAGCTAGTTGATATAAGCATACCTTTCACTACATTACTTGAACATTATTTATTTATGTTAACTATAAAGTTTTAGTTACCTATAATGTTCTTTTCGAGCTACTTGCTTGGGAATGGGCGTTACTGTGAAACCCCGAAACACTAGTACATTTTGTGACGCATTCAAGTTACAAAGTTCTAAATTATGTCATCTATTAGAAATTTCATAAAGAGCATGTATCATCTTAATTGTAGTACATAATCCAAACACTACATATGTGATGAATTACATATAATAATCTTATTTTACATGATGAATAATTAGAATTCATTAAAATAAAATCAAGTGTTGATTAGCACAAATTAGCACAAATCAGGAGCTAAATCTATAATTAAATTGTGTCAACCTTATGTGGCACATAAAAGAACATGGAAGAAATTCCATTGTCAACAGTTTAGTGCTGAAAATCTAGCTTTAGAACCATGGTAGGGATTATGAAATAAATCAATGGTGGTGAGCAAATGGTAATTTGATTCAAGGGAACAAAATAGAGAAGATAGCCCAAGAGTGGATGCCTTGCAGTGGGGGGATAGGGGGGGTGGGGGGATCGGTTTTGGCATTTTGGAGCCAAATATTTGAGAGGCTTGATACAAGTTTTGGCAAGAGACCAATCATGCGCAAGTCTCCAAGAGATTGCATGCGCAAAGAAGGAAAATATGACACACCAGGACATGTACATGCTAGAACATATCATAAGTGGTCCTTAGTTGGTCAAAAGGGATTCAAATCACCACATACATACAAAAGGCTCGGGGAAAATGTTTTTGCTATTGAGTATGGGTTTAAAATTTGTTCAAAATACCCAAGAGTTTTCCTATAAAAGGTTTAGAATGAAACCCTAACACCTAGTGCCTTTTACGAGCAAAAATCACAATTTTCTCTCCATTTTCCACCACAAAACCACCTTTTATTCCTTTGATTTTCTCTCCTCAAAAGTCACCAACTTTTCAACCATCCTCACACTCCCTCCAAGCTAGCACACAATCCCACAAAGATACTAAGTCATCTAGAGGTAAGAAAGGTATTTATTCCTTGTGTTTTGTAAAGAAAAAAACTGTTGTATTCAAGTTCAAGGGCTTTGTGCTAAGTATTTATTCTTAATAGGTTGGGTGTGTACAATGGGGGCTTTCAAAGTCTAAACAAGGCTTCACTAAGAGGTATAACAATCTCTATCTGCTAGATAGGTTAAGTCTGTTTAATTTTTCCTAGACAAAAAAATGTAGTTTTTTTTAACAAAACTTAGAGCATGAAAAATGTCCATTTCATGAAAATAAATACTTGACATGAAAACTAAAGTCCATGGCATGATTTTAGGTATAAGGTTTTATAGTTTGAGCTTTTTGGCTGTATTGAAATGAGTTTGTATGGCTAGTTTAGTAACTAGAAGAAATTTGTGGCTCTAAACCTCGTTTTTGGTTATTTTGCGAATTGCAGTTGCTTATATTGTTACTTTAAATAAAATTGATGTTCTTAATGATACTGTAGATGTTGGATCTATAAACAAAACATGTTAGGCTATCCAACAAGTTATCTTGAGCCTCATTTGGACTTGTACATTATTTATTATAATTTTTAAAATCTAGCATGTAAAACTAAAATTTCTTTGAAACTCTGACATAGCCACGGGTTTTATAAACTCCGGAGTTGTTAAACTCAAAATTTTAGATTTTAAGTTATAAATCTAAAACCTAAATTCTTTAAGCTTTCCAACAAGATTTCATACACCTCAAACAGATAAATATGCAATTTTTAGTGAATTTTACAAATTAAGATTACAAACCGGAAGATTTTGTTGGAATCCTGTACTAGTCAAGGGTTTTGTAAGTTTTGAGTTAGTAAACTATAATTTTTTGCAAAACTATTTTTATTGTATGAACTATTCCAATGACATATTGTTTACCTTATTTGGACTTGTAAGTAAATTGTTATGATGTTTCTAAATTTACCCATAAATTTGGACAAATGGTACATACATGGGACCAACGGTAACAAAACCTAACTATACCGTATGAAGCACTCAAACACTAAAGGAAATAACTTTATAGTTATAATATAGACATCTCAAGCTTTGAAATGAGTTGTCATGCGCTTAAAATGGATATGTACATAAATGTTAATAAATCACACAATATTATATTGTAATCTGATAAACTGACATTTTACCATGAGACACTTAAGAAAACATCCTCATTAATCTTTAAAACCCTTAATATCTTGGAAAACAAATTATAAAGACAAAAACTATATACTTCAAGTTTTCCAATGAGTCATTAAGTGTCCAAAACGGGAGTATACTCAAATTTAAATAAATCTTACAAGTTAAGATTTCACACCTATAAAACGACTAAACATTAAAGTATGTAGGGGTAAGTTATAATACATAGACATATTTATTGATAAAATGAGTTGGTATTAAGTGTATGATCAACAAAATATGAAAAAACGCTAACCTTAGAAAGTTGAATCACAAGTTTTTAGATAGACCAAGCTAGAATAAGCTAGAGGATTACTAGATATACACTAAGAGACCACCTTAGCCCAATTTAATGAGAAAAAATAGTAGAAATGGGCCTTAGAAGCCCAATAATCCATAAAAGAAAACACACTTAAGAGTATATACTTAGGTGACTTTTAGTCACCAAGGTGATGTAAGTTGATTAATTAATTAAGAAATGAATTAATACACTAATAATTTAACAAAAATAAAATGAAATATAATTATGTTAGTAAAGTTAATTAGTAGTTAATTAAAATAAATAAATAATTATTAGTTAATTAATTATAAGAGTTAATAAGTGATAATTAGTTATGTAAGTACGGTTATCATATTAAGTAACTATATAATTAAAATACATGATTAATTAGAGATTAATTAATCATTAATCATTGATATAATTATTAATATAATTATGGATGATTAATTAGAAATTAACTAATCATGAATTATTAGTATAATATAATTATTAATTATTAATATAAGAATTAATAACTGATAACTATTATATAAGAAAAAATATTTAAGGAACATAATTAATTATTAATGATATAATTAATAATCAGTCAACTAAAATTATGTAATTTAATTATAATTACCAAACTAAATCAAGTAATAATTAAGTACTACCTAATTAATTAATTGATTAATTAATCAATTAGGTTAAGTAAAATTAAATTAATTAAATAATAATTAGTAATTTAACACTTACTAATTCATATGAATTAATTATTAATGTTAATTATGATGCAAATAAATTAAGCTGACTGTAATTTATTATAAATAAATAAATTAAAAAATAATATAATTATGATTCTATCTAATAATTATGTATTGTTAAATTAGGATAATTTTCCAAACTTGTGTAATAGGAGGTACAATTCTGAAAGTTTATTCACATACAAAAAGTAAGTACAAACCTCACTCATAGATAATTATGTTTGCTTGTTGATGTTCTATGTTTGCTATGAATTATCTTGATGATGTAGTGAATATACGAGTGATATGTATTGTTTTGATTAAGTATTTGATGTACATAATTTCTCTTACACTAATTTGTTCAACATACCTTACAGATAATTATGATATAATAATATGTGCATAGTGATATGTAAATCTACATATTATCATAATTAATAAGAATGAGGTTAATGAAATATAAGAGAAAGTGTCGTAGCAACCTCTAATTAGTTGAGATGATATGATAAGAACGAAAGTTATAAATTATGACCTTAGAGGTTATTAGATGGTCGCTCTCTTAACTCCCCATTGGTTGTGCGCATATGGGTATGTATACAAGGGACCTTAAGTAGACAATACATGTATATAATAAAATATAATTGAATACACATAGATCACATGCATTTTTGAACATTCATGTTATGACGTGTGATGATATGATTTTATAAAAATATTTTATGAGATATAATTTGTACTTGTTGAGCAAAAGTTCATATATTTGTGTTCATGCTGTAGATAACGAGGGTAAGCAGCCCGTTATTTAGATGTTTTCTAGACTATCGAAGCAATGTGGAAGCTATGAAGGAAATGAGTGGGATACTACGACGAATTTAATTTCCGCATTTAGACTTTTTAAATTACTTTGTATCAATTATTTTTAAAACTATGATTTCAATATTTCAGTACTACTAAACTAGTAGGAGTACTTAAAGACTTTAAGGTTTTTCGTTTTAACTCACATGACGTCAATTATTTACTCAGAATTTAGGTAATCACATAATAAATGTCATAAGTGAATTAATCCATATAAATGAACTTATTAAATAAATTATTTACACCTAAGTTCCAGTCCAATATATCACCACCACTAGACAATATGTCTATGTCTCTACTTAGAAGTCAGCTCGCTCCAGACGGTCAAGACAAACTATTTCCCCAATTGGATTTAGACAACACATGTAAGACCCGAATTTTTCCATGGACTCATGATTTCCATATTCATAAGGAATTAAAGTCCATATTATGTGTTTATAAGATGTTTCATGGAAAATTATAAATATCAATGTGAAATTCATAATTTTATTATCTAATGTTTGAGCTCTCATTAAATTAGCTATGAGACTCAATAAATGATTGATTGGCCATGTATGAAGCTTTTTATGGAAAAAGGCTTAACAAAAATCATGATTTTATGTTGGTCAAAGTTTAACCCGAAAAAGTCAAAGTTGACCAAAAAGTCAAAGGTTGATTCGAGAGGTCAAAGACATGACGGTAAAGTGATATGACAGGCAGTATGGAAAATATACTGTGAAAAACTGTCATTATAGACAAGATAGCAAGATCAAGATTCAAAACCACCATAGAAAAATCAAGCATACCAAGTTAGAAATAAAGGGCAAAAAGGATTTTGAAAAATAGAAAAAAAAATTTTACTGTCCATTTTTACACAGATAAATTTTGGACTGCAGTACAGTATAAAATACTGTTATTAGTGGATAATAGTATTAAAAATATCTGTGTAGCAAAAAAAAATGGACTGCATATCAAGAATTAGCCAAACGAGGCCTTAGGTGATGATATCACCTCACAGGCCTTAGGTGATGATATCACCTCACCATAGATTTATGACATCATAAATGATTAAATAAAGGATAGAACGAATTATGGAATTATCTAGAAGAAGGGTGAGGTGGCCGGTCACCTAGGGGGTAAAAATGCAAAGATTTTGTCATTTGGGGCCAAAATGTAATTTTTGAAAAATTGGTGATGTAAGCAGGTGATGTCATCAAGATGATGTCACCTTGATGAGGTAAGCAAGCCTTGGAGGGCAAGGCTTGGCCAGCCAACATGCCACCTATGAGGGGTTAAAGTGAAAATTTTGATTTTTGAGGGGCTAAAATGTAATTTTTAGAAAGTTTTTCAACCACTATAAATAGCCACCATAGAAGTCGGTTTTTGGTTGGAAAAAAATCAGAAAAACAGCCAAAATTCTGCCCTTTCTCTGCTCCAAAAATCTAAACCCAAATCAGCCACCTAAAGAGAGAAAAAAAAAGTTGTGAATCAAAGGGGTTTTGGTGCTAGAGTGTTAGGTTTTCTTCTAGTGACTTTAGGTGGGGATTTGGAAAATTTTTGGGATCATTTTCTGCACTTAGAGTCGACTGTGGGTAGAGGAAAAAGTGAGGAAAAAATTGGGGTTAGTGGTGCATGGTTTTGGTTCAAGAAACCAACCAAATTTTCGAGTACCAATTGGAGGACTAGAACCGGATTTGGAGAACCTAGGGGGAGAATTTGGTGAGCCAAACCCTAGCCCCAAAATTTTGGGATTGATCAAGGTAATAGCTCTAAACCCTAACATTTTTAATTGAGGTTTAATTTTGAAATTTAAGTGTATTTCCAAGCCATGATTGTAAAAGCATAAGCTCAAAGTTATTTATTTGCCCTAGGTTGATAGGTGTGTGCTTGATTAGATTTAAGGGTGGTTTGTTTATGAATTTTGATTGATTATACTTGCTAGGATTGCATACTAGATGTGAATGTGTTGTATGTTCCCCAATAATGCTCAAGCATGATTCAAGATGTATGTTAGGTTGTTAGAGTGATAATGGAATGAATGGAATGATGGAATGGAATTAGAATCATGCAACCCTAGGCTAGGGCAGTTTGGTTGATGGGCTGCATGGGCACGATGGGATTGCATGTATGTCAAATGGGATGCTAGAAAACGCTGCATGATTGTTCTTTAGGCTCCGCGTGTTCGGTTGAGTTAGTTTGCGACAATAGGATGTAAAACGAACCTAAAATCCAAAAAACTGCCAGGTTCGGGTGAACACTGGCCAGTTTTCTTGAAATTGGAATTTGAGGCCTTTAGAGGCTGAATTGAGAAAAACGTAAAACATGAAAGTTGTTCAGAAGAGGTTTTCCTGTAGGGCAGCATAAATAGTTTTTCAAAATGAGGTCCAATGGCCTCGGTTTTTGTAAAAACCCGAGCCTAACCGTGCCCAGGTTTTTATGCACGGTCAGGTGACTTTAACCAAGAAAATGGACACGTTAGAGTCCGAATTGAATTTTTCGTAAAACACGAAAGTTTTAGGATTTTTCGAGAGCTAGAACTTTCATGAAGACAACTTTTTCAGATTCGAATTGGATTTTTAAACTGACAATATTTCTAAAGACAATGCAGTGAACAAGAAATTCCTGCACAGAATTTTCTTAAAACAAACAGAAAAACTATATTTTTCAACAAAAACCACTGTTTTGACTGTGAAAACTATTCCAAAGGCAGTTTTCAGCCCTTAACAATTTTTATGAGTCTCCGTTTCAATAATCACGAATTTTCAGGTTTCGGATTTGAAATTTCCACATTTTTTCCAAAAAGTGAAGAAAATAGGATTTTTAAGCCAAGTGTTTTCAAGATAAGGAAAAATGGATTTTGGCCAAATGAATTTAAAGCTAAATAAGAAAACGATGATGGATAGTAACCAGGAGGGATACCCGAGTTACTGGGCCAAGTCCAAGCCCAAGTATGACCCATAGAGGGTTGACCTTAGTTGACCAAATATTGACTTTGGTTGACTAAAAGTTTGACCTAGATTGACATCCTTAAGGGTTACTCAATATAACCCTATAGGATACCAAGATTAATAATGGATCAAGAATGTTAAGATATAAGCCCAATGTTAGGATAATAACCTAACCCTAATGGTATGTGGGTTTAGCAACCAAGGTTACCTTAGGTAACCTAATGAGCTACCATGTGTATGCTAGGGGGAACATATAACAAAGGTTAAGAGTAAGAGTTGGTTAGGTCACTAACATTTTATGATAGGATTCTTATCCTATACCCTTTTGAATAGCAAGAAGTAACCTGCAGTTGCAACCCGAATTGAGACGGCAATATTCAAGAAACAGCACACGAGGTAAGTACAAACCTCACCTGCGGTATGAAAATAGTAACCTATTTTCAAGTATGCTATGTGTGCTATGCCATGTTATGATGAAATGTTAAGTAAATGATATGATATGAATGCTATGTTATGTTAAGAATGCTATGCTATGCTATGTTATGGATGCCATGTTATCAATGTCATGTTATGAATGTCATGATAAATAATGCCAAGATAAAGAATGTCAAGAATAAGAATGCCAAGTTCTAAGAAGGACATGTTTTTAAAATGCCAAATTTTAAAAATGCCATGTTTTCAAAAATACCATGTTTTTGAAAAATGTCACATTTTCAAAGATGCTATGTTTTCAAAAAAAAAACACCATGTTTTAAAAAATGATACTTTTACGAAAAGGACACTTTTACAAAAATAACACTTTTACGAAAACGATACTTTTACGAAAATAACACTTTTATGAAAATGCCATATTACGAAAATGTCATGTTTACAAAAATACCACGTTTACAAAAATACCATGTTTACAAAAATACCACTTTTACGAAAATGACATGTTTATGAAAATGCCACGTTTATGAAAATGCCATGTTTCAAAAAAGGATATGTTTTTAAGAACACCATGCGATGTTTCAAAGAAAAGTATGTTTCTGAGGATGCCATGCCATGTTTCAATGAAATGTATGTTTTTTTTTTTAAGGATGCTATGCCATGGTTCAAAGAATGCTATGATTTTAAGAATGTCATGTCAAGATTCAAAGGATGACATGAATGATGAAATGTCCAATTATAATATGTTAAAGTGACATCATGAGATATGATCACTATTGTTAAACCATAAGATAAGAATGCACAAGTAAGGTGTCGTACCAACCTCCCATCAGATGGAGGGTTATCAATGTTCAAGTTCAATGTTTCCCAGAACTGTTAGGGACCTTGCAACCCCTAACTTTATCTGAAGAGCGCGCATATGGTACATACACAAAGGGGCCCAAATGTTAAAGGAAGATAATAAGTCTAAAAGGTCAATGGATCATAAAAGATTCATAAATAAACATAAATGGTTCATGCATATGTATACGATGTATGTGATGATAAAATGTTTTGTGAGATTAAGTTTGTGCTTATTGGGCGAAAGCTCATCAGATATATTTCATACTGTAGGTAAGAAGCCTGCAGTTTAAATTGATGGGCTATGTGGACAATGCGGTGGATGAAGGGCGGTGTGGGATACCACTACGCATATTTTCCGCAATCTTTTCTGAGTTAATGGGTTTATGTATATATGTATATATATCTCAAACATAACTTCTGCTATATGGTATACATAGTGTGGGAGACTTTGAATAGTCTTTTTATTTCAATATGTAAGTATAACTAGTTTGCTACGGGCTATTCTATTTATCTATATGTATGTTGAGAAAAAAAAAAATTTTATTCTCAAATTTTCAAGTAAGGTATAGATAAGTATGAAAGGTGACGGCCCTACGTAGGTCGGGGCGTCACAACATAACAGTCTTAACATGAGTTAGATTTCTCAATCTAACTTCATTGACTGCGGACTATGAATTTAGAGTGCTTACCTTAGAATGTTGTCTTCTTGCATACAAAATCCATTGTATACAATATTTTAACAGTTTAAATACCAAGTAGTTAGTGAGCCATATATTTTGCTTACATTTACTTTAACATGTAATGAAAACAGAATAAAAATGATGTAATGAAAAAACCTCAAATATAAATTAATAATCAATTCAAAATAATAAATGAAATATATAAAAATGTCTTTCATACATAGAGCATTCCTAACAATCTCCCACTTATCCTAAAGGAGTAAATGTGTCATATCTTGCATCTCCATGGCCTCTACGTGCCTTTCAAATAGCAATAATGTAATGAAAAAACATCATATATAAATTAATAATCAATGAAATATATAAAAATGTCTTTCATACTTGGAGCATTCCTAACAATTTCCCACTAGTTCTAAGTGAGTAAATGTATCATATCTCACATCCCTATAACCTCCACATATCTTTCAAACAGGGATGACAATGGGTCGGAGCGGGGTCAGGGAATGCTTTTCCATCCTCATCCTCGTCCCAATCTTCGCTTAAATGGAAGTGAGGCTGGGGATGGAGATTCCTCGTCAAAGAGGCTTCCCCTATACTCGACCCATTCCCTATCTATTATAAATATAAATTTGAAAATATAACAAAGTAAAAGCAAACAATAAATTATAAATGCATCATAAATTTAGTTCAAAACCAAAGATTTCATAAACAAACCAACTTCTAAATATATGCAAATAAAATCTTAAAAAATAAAGCTATTAAAAGTTTCATCAAAACATTATAAACTCTTAAAATTAAACCTTTATAAAACACTTAAGGGGAAAAAAATCCTTGAAACCAAAAAAAAAATATATATATATATATACATATATATCATTTTTTGTCCTTTCCTCATAGTTTCAATATTCATTTCTTGGATGTACACACTTTCAAAAATGATTTTCATATAATATTACATACTTATAAATATATATGAAATCACACATATATGTACATATATATATAAGGATGGGGGCGGGGCGGGGCGGGGCGGGACGGGGAGTGCTTTACCCATCCCCAGCCTGCTAAGTTTCGGGGATATGATTTAATTTCCGTTCCCATCCCCCATCCCCGCACCGATCAGGGCGGATCCCCACAAGGCCACGTCCCTACGGGGAATATTGCTATCCCTACTTTCAAAGCTTCTAGTCACCAAAGTCTTAGTAAAGGGATCAACAAAGTTGTCATTGGACGTGATCTTACAGACATCTACTATTCCTTCCTTCACATACTCTTTAACAATATGGTATCTTCAATCAATATGTTTTGTCCTCTTGTGGTGCCTTGATTCCTTGGTGTTAGCTATTGCCACACTATTATCACATTAAAGTGTAATAGCTTTGTCTGCTCCAGGAAAACTTCAAGGTCTCTAAAGAATTTGTGGAGCCAAATTGCTTCCTTGGATGCATTGGCTATTACCACATATTCTGCCTCCATCGTGGAGTCAACAATGCAACTCTGCTTAATACTCATCCACGCAATGGAGCCCCCTCCTTGAATAAATATCAAACCGGAAGTTGATTTCCTCGAATCCCTACAAGATTGGAAGTCTGAATCTGTATATCCAGCAAGTGTCAGGCTCCTTCTAGAATACACAAGCATATAGTTCCTTGTTCTTTTAAGATACTTGAGGATATATTTCAGGACTTGCCAATGCTTGATTTTGGGGTTTGATTGATACCGATTTACTATACCAACTGCATAACAAATATCAAGGCTAGTACAAAGTATAGTGTACATGAGACTTCCTACAACAAGATGCATAATGATTTATTTCCTAAAATCAAAAGAAAGTTCAATCAAACAAGTAGCGGCTGTCCATAAGATAGAATTTTATGGGTTTTGAGTGTCTAAACCATGTGTTCTGCAGTCTTCTTCTATTGCTTTCTTTTCTAAATTAAGTGAACTTTTTCTTCTTCTTTTTTTTTTTTTTTGGTGAATAAAGGATCTAGGGGTGGCCCTATCATTTCTAGGTTTTCAGCTTCAGAGGTAGGAACTCCTTTCCCTTGGTATGGCAAGGAGACATGTTCTTTATACTAGTTTTTCTCGGTCAGTCATCCGGGGTCTATCCTGTCATCCCCTAACCATGCTACAACAGTTGAAGCTAGAGCGAGGTCTAAGGGGAGGCAAATGGGAATCGAATCTAGGTGGACGAAGGGAAGAAGCTAGCAAAGTCACCCACCATTACCAACCCATCCACCCTTGTGGCTATGTTTAAGTGAACTTTTTCTTGACTCTATACACAATTATCGAAGAAGATACTGATCCCGAGAAAGACTAATTTTTGTAAAATATATATAGAATGTGGTAAATACATTATTTACACTTAGCAAATATAAGATCAATGCTTGGCAAATAAAATATTTACACTTAGTACATATAAATGTACATTGTCTATAAATATATACAGATCTAGTGACATAGATCTAAAAATTTATCTTTGTGGGGATACATATGAGGATAAAATCTTAGACTAAACAATGAATTTAAAGCGTTACAAATTTAATATTTTTTGTTTTAAAAGAATTTTAATTTTCTTTTCATGTTTAGTAACATGTTTTGATTATTACATACTGTTTTTATATTTTTAAAGCATTGTAAAATTTGTCCTTAAATTTGTCCTAGTTGTTAGTCTTATCATACGGAAATAAAAGTTTTTAGCTCATAATATGTTAATGAAAATTGAATTTCACTTTTATTTATTTTACATAGTCGTTTTTTCCATTTAAAAGTGATTTTTTAAATATTTTAGAGGTGAACTTTTTTACTAATAAATAAAAACTTACACCAATATTTCCATTCAGGGTAATTTTAAAGGCAATAAATCTTTTAAAAGCAAAGAAGTTTTAATCAAATTAAGAAAGATAAAGAAATTGGAGGGGAAAGAATACTAAAACATTAAAATAAGCTTAAGTGTTATGTGGAGCATCTTTTGAAAAAAAAAAAATTACTACAAATATTTAAAGAAGTATGGGTGGTTAAGTCCGTAACTGTATAGCATGACATTATTTACAGGTAAGTACATGATTTCCCTATAAATAAGCAATGAAAATATTGTAAATTTCGGATTTCCTAAAAAAACAAAATACTATCACAAAACACCGGATTTATTAATAAAATTATTATTTGATATTTTTAATAAATAAAGAATTTATTATCTTATGAATCCTCAGTCAAAATATAGTAAAAAAAAAAAAAACTAGATTTACTTGATTTAGTCAATAAGTTTTTTGATTTTACAAATACGAAATTTCTTTGAAAAAAACACTATAACTATAAGATAATAAAAGTATAAAGAAATGTAAATATAATAAACATGGGATTTACCTAATAAGTTTTTTAATAAATAATTAGGTTGGGTGGCCGTTTTAAGTAGGGGTGGCAATACGGGTCGCGACACGACGACACGAATC
The DNA here is from genome assembly GCA_025413485.1 of Ficus microcarpa. NCBI lineage: Eukaryota > Viridiplantae > Streptophyta > Magnoliopsida > Rosales > Moraceae > Ficus > Ficus microcarpa. The sequence goes on along the minus strand of CM046382.1, from coordinate 10,505,453 downwards.
GAAAACGACACGAATTTTGCGAATCGAAAACGACACGAATAGTGAACGGGCCAAATTCGGGTCACCCGAAATTGACACGAAAAAGAACGGGTCGGGTTCGGGTTGGACCGAACACGACCCGAACACGACACGAATGGCAAAATGCGTCGCGACACGACAACACGAATCGAAAACGACACGAATTTTGCGAATCGAAAACGACACGAATAGTGAACGGGTCAAATTCGGATCACCCGAAATTGACACGAAAAGAACGGGTCGGGTTCGGGTTGGACCCGTGAACCCGAACACGACACGAATTGCCACCCCTAGTTTTAAGCCACTCATTTGAGTAGATAGCCGGATTTTTTTTTATTTTTAGGTTTTTTTATGCTTTTACACACTGTATTTTATTTTTACTCAAAAATATACCATGCGTTTCGAATTTTTATATTTGTATATCATTAGATTAATATGAAACTTTCCTTTTTTTTTTTTTTTATGGTAAGAGAGGAATATGGTTATAAATTTCATTTGTTGAGTGGCATACAAATAGAATATTTATTATATAGAGATACAGCTGAATACAACTGAAATTTTTCAAAAACAATTTACGTATAAAAACTGAAATTCAAAAATTGAGTCTGCCTCCACTTAACTATAAAGATTAAAGATAGTAAATGAACAGTGATAACCTAAAAGGGACACAAACTTTTTTTTCTTTTTTTTTTTTTTTTTTTTTAAGATGAGGCTAAATGTATACAAGGAAGATTTGCCATTTTTACAATAACCATAACCTATATATATATATATATATGTTTGTGATAATCATAAATAATGTATATTTGTATATATCTTCACCATGTGATTCCTTTTAGAAAAGTTTTAGATACAACTGAAATTAAAATACAAGTCAGTACAAATAGAATCACAAAAATACAAAATATTTGTACTTTTCTAGATTTAGAGTAACATCATTAGATTTTGAACCCAGTCTGGTTAGAGTATACATTTTCTTATACTTGTTGGAAGATTGCTAAACTAGTCAAACGCTAGCTTGTAAGTATAAGTTTATGTGACAATATTTATAGATTAGATGGACCTTCTTTCTTTGTTCACTGATCTCGACATCTAAATAAGCTTTTCTGATATGCTGAAGCTCCCTGATCACATCTCTTGTTTTAATTCATTCATTTGGTGATTCCTTTGAACAAGCAAGCCCAATCTCTAGGAGTGAAACCAAGTGCTTCTATAGATGAGCACTAATCCAGTTTCAATTTGAGAAGTTGTTGCTTTCTTCTTCCACTTCAACCTCAATGCCTCCATTGTTGCCACCATAGTTTCTTCTATCTTCTCTAGCTCTCAACACATTTTCTCCTGCTTGTCTACAGAGAAGAGAAGAGTCCACAATTTACACAAGCCTGTCAGGCAATGTTGTCTTGACAAAGTCATGGAGATTGAAATCGTCTTCGAACATTTTATTGGTGGGTCTTTTTCTTGTGAACATCTCCAACACAAGGATTCCATAGCTATATACGTCTCCCCTTTTTGACGGCCCACCACCTATTGCGTACTCTACAAACAACACAAAACAACACCAAATTCATAAACCATTTTTCTGATGATATGATAGTGATGGTTTTTATTATTTTCTTTTGTATGCCCTCACACGAGATTCTTTCAGTACTTATGGTAATTATCAACAATCAAAATAATGCATGTTTTATTATTTATCATGGCAATTATAGTAATTACCAGTGAGACCGTTGCAAAAATAAAATAAAAATAAGTACTATTTAGAGATTACTGTTTTGTTAGTACTATGAAAAAAATTTCATGGTTATGAATTTTTGCATGTGAACTTGTAGAGTATAAAAAAGAACGAGATGTACATAAGCAGCTGTCATGAAAGAAGAGTAGATTATCACAATCAATTGTTTGCTATATATCAAGTAATAAAATTCCATTAACTTATTTACATCTAGAAAAAAAAAAAAATCCAAGAAATGAAGAATTACAAAACTGTTACCTGGAGGAGTATAGCCAACGGTTCCCTTTATGCTAATTGTGCTACCTACACTTGTAGGAAGAGTTCATTCTGACTGTTATATCCTAGATAAAGTCTAGACATTCAAGTGAGGTTTCCCATGGAAGGAGGAATATTTCCGGATAATCTATTTTGATACAAATACAAACCCTACAAATTTTGCAACTCTCCCAAAGAAGTTGGAATTACACCAGTGAACAGATTATCAAACATAATCAAGACCATTAAGTTGACTAGATTTTCCAACATCGCAGGAATATTCGTAGATATTTGATTGCCTTCAAGATAAAGCTCAGTGAGCCGGGTTGACAAATTAGCCATTGATGAGTTTGGTACAAAATTATTCAGACTTTCCCAATTAATATTTCCAGTTGGCTACAATTTGTTAAAGATGGATCATAAAATCTAAACTATTAGCTGAATAACTACCTAAACTATTGTCATCGAATCCGAGCCACCAAAGATCCGGGAGATTTCCCAAAATAGTTGGAACTTGTCAAAAAAAAAAAAAAAGTTATTCCCAATAACTTCAAAGAGTTGTAGTCGAGTAGCATTTGACAAGGAAAATGGAATTATCCCAGACAATTCATTATCACAAATGAAAAATGTTTGAAGATTAGCGAGTGTCACCGATGTTAGGAGGAAGACCGCCTTTAAAAAGGTTACCTGGTCAAAGTGCAAAGCTCCGAGGGAATCATTCCAGTAAGTTTGTCTCTTCCGAGTCTTAACATCCTCAAGTTTGAACAATATGTTGCTCTAAGTTGATGGGAATTATCTTACCTTCTAGTACGTAGTCACTAAGATTGTGACGTACGTTGCAACCGACGGAGACAATCGATTTGCAGTGAGATTTCACCAAAAAAAGCTATTATCTTCTACACCAATGAACCTCAAAAAGGCCTAGGTTTCCAATTTTAATAAAATGCGAGATGGATCCTAGCAAGTTATAGCCCTAACATTTAATTTTAGTCCTAAAATTTTTGTACAATTTGTATTGTGTCCCCATTTATAAGAAAAATTACAACTGTACCCTATTCAAATTTTTTTCTAAAGTTTATATAGATTTGTTTATACACTCATTATATGAAAACCTTCATTGTGACCACGTTCAATTACTAAATTATATAATTATGTCTTTTTTGTAGAAAAAAGTTATCACTAATTTTTTAAAGCCCCCGCTAAAACTATTTTATGGCTCTTGTTGACTACCTCTAGTTTGTACTTCTTTTTTTTTTTTTTTTTTAAATGTTTTTCAACCAACTAGACTTTCATGACTTGCATTTATTAAGTACATAACTTATCTTCAGAAAATTTTAAAGGAACAAAAATTTTAACAAATTTTTCCCTCTATTATCTTTTCATGACTTATTATTATTTTTTAATAAGCGTGTCACGCATCGCCATTTAAGATGGGCCATGTTAATCAACTTAATTTACAAGGTCAAAAGAATTACATAGATATCTTTTTATTATTATCATTTTGTTTTTAATACTGACTCCCTAATGTGATCCATAATAACGGTTAAGAAAGCAGACAATCCCATTATTTCGTATAGTCTTCCTTTTTCAAATTGTCGTTTCTCTTACTAATCTCGTTTTTATTTCTTAGTTTCTCAAGTTTATGTCGTTTTATCATGACGTTATGCAGTCGTATTTGTCTTTGCACTCCTTTACGTCAAGATGTCGTTCTAAATCTTCATGTTGTATTCTAAGTTTTCTCTTTTTTCTTGTTCTGAAATGGCCTTCAGCCTCCGTTGTGCAAATTGAAAGAAAGAGTTTTTTTTTTTTTTTTTTTTTTTTTTTTTTTTTTTTGGTTGTTTTTGTTCAATTAACTTACTCTGTTTAGTAGGTGTGAGTTGTCTTCACTTACAGTTGCCATTTTCATGACCATAACTATAAGCCCATAACACAAACAGGCCTATAAATTCAAGAGAAGAAATCCGAAGGAAAAAAAAAAATCCATAAACTTTATGACTACCATGCTTGAATAGTAGATGCATGTACAAACGTCAAAGTCTATTAATTGAGCAAGTAAAAGAAAATTAATAATAATAGTAAAGGATATTTACCATTGAATTCCTTTTAGAAAAGTATTAAACACCTGAAATTAAAACACAAATCAACACAAATCAACAAAAATATGTTTGCAGAAACACAAAACATTTTTTTTTCTAATTAAGGAAAAATATATTAGAATTCGGACCCTATCTAGCTAGCTAGTATAGATATTTTCTTATATTTGTAGGAAGGTTAATGGGCTGGCCAAATGCTAGCATGTAATTTAATTTGTAAATTATAAGTTCAAATTCAGTGAGAATATGTGGCAGTATTTGTATATTACATGAACCTTCTTCTCTTTTATGGTTCACAGCATCTATATAAGCACTTCTAATATGCTGAAGCTCACTGGTCACATCTCTTATGTCGTGTTTCCGTTCATGTCATATTTTTTGTTGTTGTCATTTTCCAGATGATGTTCGATGATGGTGTTATTATTTCTCATCATTGTTGTCGTTTTCTATATATTGCTATTATGTATTTTGCAGTCTTCTTTCCAGTTTATATCGTTTACCAACCGAGGAAGGCCTTTTTTGTTTTTTGTTTTTGCTGGGAGTTTTGTTTGTTATCGTTACTTATTCCTTTTTTATTTGCTTAATTAATTCCTCATCGTTTCTCTAATTGATGTCGTTTAGAATTTGTTATCACATTTCCAGTTCATGTCGTATTTGCCTTTGTGGTCATCTTTACTCTTTATAAAGATGTAGGTTTTTTCATGTTCACTTCGGTTTTTTTTTAATTTTCTTTCTTGTCATTTTTCTTGTGAATATTATTTTCAGTTTAATTATGTTTTGTCAGTTTTTATTGTTTGGTTATTTGTCATTTTTCTAAGAATGTCGTTTATCTGATTAATTTTGTAATCTTGATCTTGTCGCTTTTGCCCAAGTTGTCGTTTCATGAGTTTATGTAGTTTTATTACGCTAGACTTCTTTACTTATGTCGCTTTCCTTATCTCTATATCTGATGCGTTTATGATTCGTTGTTGTATTTATCTACGATGTTGTTTTTGTTTTTGTTTTAAGTTCATTTGGTATTTTTCCCTTCTCTTTTCTGATTTTATTCGTTTAACTTATCCTTATCATTTTCTGTTTAATGTTGGTTTTCCAATTTCTATCGTTTGCATATATTTTTTGTTTTCATCTCGTATCTCTTAATAATGTCGTTTTTATTTCTTTATTGTTTCTTTTCATAGTTGTAGGGCATGTTTGTTTCATATGCACATTTTCAAAATAGATAGAAAAATAACAAAAAAAAGTTTTTTTTTTTCCTTCAAAATTTCCATCATTCTTCTCATTTTGAGAAAGGTGGACATTTCATTCTCAAACTTATTTCGTACAATATCCTTTTGCAATTCTTTTGGAATCTTTTTGAATTCTTCTCCCAAATGCACTACTCCCCACATTATTTAATTAACGCCCAAAAATGCGGACGTAAAGCGATCGAATGTAGTATAGATCGGCCGGTCATATACACAGCGAGGCAACAATAAAAACAAATAATATTAATGGAGATAAACGTTAAAAAATTAAGGAAATAATAAGGAGTGAAAGTATTTTTTTGGTGGATTTTTGTAATAAAGAAAATGAAGAAAATATTAGAAATAGATTTAAGTAGAGAAAAATTCAATAATAAATGAGACGAGGCGTTGTGAATTCCTTTATATGTTCCTTTCTCTGAGTTGATTCAAAATTTCAATTTATGACTCAATTGTACATTTCACATCCCAAACGAACAATCAGAAAATACGGAATTAAAAATCAACAAAAATAACGAATGCTTTTCAATGGATTAAATCTCAATGTCAAACCAAATGGATTTATCGTTATAAGTTATCTAAATCGAAAAGTATTGATTTTAAGCAAATTGCAGTAAAATACAACTAATAAAACAAATCTTGTCAAAATAGATATGTGATAAAATTATACCAACAAAGCATGATTGCATTTATATAAAAGATTAAGCACAAAATATTTTAAATAGAAAAATGAGATGAAAATATTCAATCCACTAACATATAATCTTTACAACTAAAACAAAATCAAACTCAAATTAGATCACTTGACATACACAAATTCATCACTAAGTCTCACCAAAGTGTCTAAACTAATTTGTGATTCATCTCACAGAGATCTAAAACGAAAATATGAGATTAAAATGCATGGAGAAGAAAACCACAAGAAAAATTACTCTAAAAACAAAGCCAAAAACAATGAAAAATGATTCAGAAAAAGACGTCCCTTCTTGCTGGCTGCTCAGCATTATGTAAGCCGAAAGGATGGTGAGAAATTCATCCAACAAATCCGCTGTTACCAGCTGGGGGACTGGGCTTGCGGGCCCAAATTGACGCAGCCCACAATCTCGCACGCTGGGAAGGAAAGCTCGCACGCTGGGGAAATGCCACCGTGGCAGGGAAAATTGCTGGCGAATGGTGGATGACACGTGGCAATGCTGAGAGAAACCCAAAGGAAGTAAAATAAAAGAAAAAGAAGAGGAAAAAGAGAAAAGAAAGGAAAAGAAAAGGTAATGGGAAAATAAAGACTAAAAATTGATACAAAATTAATTAAAATTAATTATTTCCAAAATAAATATCTTGAATTAAAATGATGGAACTGTTTAATAAAAATTTAAATTATTTAATAAATGACATTAACAAAAGTATATTTTTATGTACTTATTACCATCGAAACAAAGTTTAGAATTTTTTCGTTTTCAGTAAGGAAAGTTTTTTATATATTTAAATAATCTTTCATTTTCAAAATAAAATAATTTTTTCATTTCAAAAATATTTTTTTTTTCATTTTAAAAATGAATATGTGATCTAAACAGGTTGTAGTTTGCTTAATTTTATGTCGTTTTTGTCACATTAGTGATTAGACTTCTTTGCTCATATTGCTTATCGTTTTCTCTAATTGATGTTTACAACTTGTGGTATTTGTCTTTCTTGCATTCTTGATGATAGTGGCAGTTTTCAAGTTAATGTCATAACTTGTCTTAGTCGTTCATGAGATTATATCGTTTTTCTTGTCTTTATCATTTTCTCTTTAATGTGTATTTTCGACTATTTAAAGGATTGCACATACACTCTTGTTTTTAAGGATTCCCAAAGTTCATATCATTTTTCTTGTCTTTGTCCTTTTCTTTATGAAGTTATCTTTTTCATTATTATTATTATTATTATTATTATTATTATTTCACTGCTTTCAGGATTACGTGTCCACTTTTCTTTTCCTACAACGCGATCTCCCACCAGGGACGTAGGGAGAAGAGGCCTAGGGGGCTTAAGCCCCCACCCAACTTTTGTTTGTTTGTTTGTTTTTCTTAAATAGCCTATAATTTTAACTAAATTTTTATAGTAGTCCCCTAAAAATAAAAAACTTGCTCAAATAACCTTTTTCTTATCCATGATATCAGTATCAGTCTAAAAAAAAAATTTTGGCTTCGTTACTGTCTCCCACGGTTTAGTACAAAATAAAAGCCTCATAAATGATGATTTGCAAGTTTCTTTGCTTTGTTTATATTTGTTATATTTCCAGTAATGTCATTTTCATATTCTTGTGGTTTTCTTGGAAGTTATTGTTTCTCAAGTTTATGTCGTTTTATCACGAGTCTTTATGCAGTCGTATTTGTCTTTGTACTCCTTTACGTCAAGATGTCGTTCTAAATCTTCAGGTCGTATCTCTTTTTTCTTGTTCTGAAATGGCCTTCAACCTCCGTTGTGCAAATTGTAAGAAAGTGTTTTTTTTTTTTTTTTTGGTCGTCGTTTTGTTCAATTAACTTACTCCGTTTAGTAGGCGTGAGTTGTTTTCACTTACAGTTGCCATTTTCATGACCATAACTATAAGCCCATAACACAAACAGTCCTATAAATTCAAGAGAAGAAATCAGAAGGAAAAAAAAAATCCATAAACTTTATGACTACCATGCTTGAAGAGTAGATGCATGTACAAACTTCAAAGTCTATTAATTGAGCAAGTAAAAGAAAATAATAATAATAATAATAAAGGATCTTTACTGTGGGATTCCTTTTAGAAAAGTATTAAACACCTGAAATTAAAACACAAATCAGCAAAAATATGTTTGCAGAAATACAAAACAAATTTTTTTTTTCTAATTAAGGGAAAATATATTAGATTTCGGACCCAGTCTAGCTAGTTAGTATAGATATTTTCTTATATTTATAGGAAGATTAATAAGCTGGTCAAATGCTAGCATGTAATTTAATTTGTAAATTATAAGTTAAAATTCAGTGAGAATATGTGGCAGTACCTATATATTAGGTGAACCTCCTTCTCTGTCTATGGTTCTCAGCATCCATACAACCATATGAGCACTTATGACATGCTGAAGCTCATTGGTCACATCCCTTATGTCGTATTTCCGTTCCTGTCATATTTCTGTTGTTGTTATTTTCCAGGTGATGTTCGATGATGATGTTATTGTTTCTCATCATTGTTGTCGTTTTCTATATATTGCTATTATGTATTTTGCAGTCTTCTTTCCAATTTATATCGTTTACCAACCAAGGAAGGTCTTTTTTTGTTTTTTGTTTTTTTGCTGGGAGTTTTGTTTGTTATCGTTACTTATTCCATTTTTATTTGCTTAACTAATTCCTCATCGTTTCTCTAATTGATGTCGCTTAGAATTTGTTATCACATTTCCAGTTCATATCGTATTTGCCTTTGTGGTCGTCTTTACTCTTTATAAAGATGTAGGTTTTTCCATGTTCACTTCGGTTTCTTTTTATTTTTCTTCCTTGTCGTTTTTGTTGTGAATATTATTTTTAGTTTAATTATGTTTCGTCAGTTTTTATTGTTTGGTTATTTGTCGTTTTTCTAAGAATGTCGTTTATCTGATTAATCTCGTAATCTTGTTCTGCTCGCTTTTTCCAGAGTTGTCGTTTCACGAGTTTATATAGTTTTATTATGCTAGACTTCTTTACTTTTGTCGCTTTCCTTATCTCTATACCTGATGCGTTTATGATTTGTTGTCGTATTTATCTATGATGTCTTTTTTTTTCTTTGTTTTTTTTTAGTTCATTTGATGTTTTTCCCTTGTCTTTTCTGATTTTATTCGTTTATCTTATTCTTCTTGTTTTTTGATTAATGTTGGTTTTCCAATCTCTATCGTTTGCATTTTTTTTTTTTTTGTTTTTATCTCATATCTCTTAATAGAGTTGTTTTTATTTCTTTATTGTTTCTTTGGTAGTTGTAGGGCATGTTTGTTTCATATGCACATTTTCAAAATGGATAGAAAAATAACAAAAAAAGTGTTTTTTTTTTTTTTCCTTCAAAATTTTCCATCATTCTTCTCATTTTGCGAAAGGGTGAACATTTCATTCTCAAACATATTTTTTACAATATCCTTTTGGAATTCATTTGGAATCTTTTTGAGTTCTTCTCACAAATGCACTACTCCCAACATCATCCGGTTGATGCCCAAATCTTGTCAAAATATATATGTGACAATATTACACCAACAAAAGCATGATTGAATTTATACAAAAGATTAGCACAAAATATTTTAAATAGAAAAATGAGATAAAAAGATTCAATCCACTAAAATATAAAATTTTTATAACTAAAAGAAAATCAAACTCAAATTAGATCACTTGACATACAAATTCATCACTAGTCTCACCAAAGTGTCTAGTCTAACTTGTAATTCATCTCACAAAAATATAAAATAAAAAAAATGAAAATATGAGATGAAAATGCAAGGAGAAGAAAACCACAAGAAAAATTAATCTCAAAACAAAGCCTAAAACAATGAAAAATGCTTAGGAAAAAGACGTTCCTTCTTGCTGGTTGCTCGGCATTATCTAAGCCGAAAGCATGGTGAGAAACTCAGCCCAACAAATCTGCTGTTACCAGCTGGGGCACTGGGCTTGCCGGCTTGGCTGGAGCTGGGCTTGTGGGCCCGAAGTGACGCAGCCCACAATCTCCCAAGCTGGAAAGGAAAGCGCGCCGGCCGCGGGGGTTGGGAAGGAAGTGACACGTGGCAGGCGCTGGGCAGCTGGCTCGGGAAAACTGCTGGCGAATGGTGGAGCGACACTTGGCAATGCTAAGGAGAAACCGAAGGAAGTAAAAGAATAAGAAAAAGAAGAGGAAACAGAGAAAAGAAAGGAAAGAAAAAGTAATGGGAAAATAAAGACTAAAAATTAATACAAAATAAATTTAAATTAAATATTTCCAAAATAAATATCTTGACTTAAAATGATGGAAATGTTTAATAAAAATTTAAATTATTTAATAAATGATATGAACATAAGTGTATTTTTATGTATTTATTACCATCCAAACAAATTTTAGACATTTTAAGTTTTGAATAAGGAAAATTTTTTAATATCCAAATAATCTTTCATTTTCAAAATGAAATGGCTTTCTCATTTCAATTTATTTTTTCTATTTTAAAAATGAATATGTGATCTAAACAGGTGTAGTTTGCTTAATTTTGTGTCGTCTTTGTTACATTAGTGATTAGACTTCTTTGCTCATATTGCTTATCATTTTCTCTATTTGATGTTTACAACTTGTTGTGGTATTTGTCTTTCTTGCATTCTTGATAATAGTGGCAGTTTTCAAGTTCATGTCGTAACTTGTCCTAGTCGTTCATGAGATTATGTCGTTTTTCTTGTCTTTGTCCTTTTCTCTTTAATGTGTATTTTTTCGACTGTTTAAAGGATTGCGCATGCACTCTTCTTTTTAATGATGTTTTATATGATTCTATTCTTTGTTGAGATTTGTTATTTTTCTAGTGATGTCCTTTTTTACTTCTTGTCGCTTTCTTCAAAGTTATCATTTCTCAAGTTTTGTTATTTTGTGACATTTAGACTTTTTAAGATTCATATTTATCTGTGTACTCCTTTTCTTTAGGATGTCATTTTCCAAGTTGATGTCATATTTTTCTTCTTCTTAAAGGGTCTTCACTGACTAAATTGTAAGGGTAATTACAAAAAAACTCTTATGTTAAGTTGAATGTGATTTTTCAATCTATATTTTTGAAAAATAATAGTAGTATCTCCTATATTTGTCAAATGGATTAAAATTCACCCATAATTAAAAGACATAAATGATCTTCTTGAATTAAACATTACTTTATGGGGAAAAAAAGAGATATAACCATAATGCATATCCAAAGAAATTAAAGTTCCTCAATTCCAAGATCTATAACCATAAATAAGCCATAATGCATATATGTATATGAGGCATATCCAAAGAGAACAAGTCATAAAAAAAACATCCATAAACAAGACTACTTCGCTTAAAGAGTGCAAGTACAAAAGTCAAAGTCTGCATTCTTTGAGATAGTTATGAAAAATAAAAAAGAAAAAGAAAAAGAAATCTTCACCATCTGATTCCTTATATAGAAAAGTTTCAAGCACCTGAAATTAGAACACAAGTCAGTTTGAATACATTCTAAAACACATAAAAAGATTAAAAGCAAAGTGTTAGATTTCGAACATAGTCCAGCTAAAAGAGATATTTTCTTTTATTTATAGGAAGATTACAAAATTGGTCAAGTGCTAACTTGTAAATTAAAGGTTTAATTTTAAGTTTCTTTTGAAGAATAAGAGTTGTCTCATTATGTTCCTTACAACTCAAAATGTAATAAAAATCTCTCTTAAATTTTTTAAGATAAGTTGCAATTTTTATATCCCAATCATTGAAACATCAATTTTTTTATTTAAACCATGTGTTTTTGTCGGGTTACCCACACGCGCTTAAAATCATTACAAAAATTATCCCTTACCAACTTGCCAAGGATGTGATTAAAATTGTTCAAAAAATTGACGTTTGAATGTAAAAAGTACTCGATATTAAAAAAAAAAATAGAGAATTCAAAATCAAGTCAATATGATACATATAAACTCTTTCTTGGGATTAATGATAAGCTCAGAGGCTAATTTTGTTTTATTATAAGTTGTAAGGAACAAAGTAAGACAACATGTAATCTTACTAGACCAAAATAGAATTAATATTTATGAGTTAAAAATTAGTGAAGATATGTGGCAATACCTTTAGATTAGGTGAACCTGTTTCTCTGTCCACGGATATCGACATCCAAATAAGCTTTTCTGATATGCTGAAGCTCCCTTGTCACATCTCCTATATTAATCCTTTCATTTGGTGATTCTTCTGAACAAGCAAGTCCGATCTGGAGGACAGAAACCAAGCACTTCTGCAGATGAGCGCTAATCCGGTTTCGGTTTTCAAAGTTGTTGCTTTCTTCTTCTACTTCAATCTCAATGCCTCCATTGTCTCCACCATAGTTTCTCCTGTCTTCTCTAGCTCTCAATGGATTTTCTTCAACATCTCTAGGGAGAAGAGAAGAGTCCACAATTTGCACAAGCCTTTCGGGCAATGCCACCTTGACGAAGTTATGGAGATTGAAATCATCTTTGAAAATTTCATCGGTGGGACTTCTTCTCGTGAACATCTCCAACACAAGGATTCCATAACTATACACGTCTCCCTGTTTTGATGGCTCACCACCAATTGCATACTCTGCAAGCAACTCGTAACAACACGAAAATAAAAATGCATTAAGTTCAGATTTGCAAGATAATGTACACAGATTTCTTGATTAATATAGAGAAAAATATAGGGATTGAACTTCTAATAGCATTAAAGATATATATATATATATATATATATTTTCAAAGATTCCACGAGTTTTAACAATTTTCTGTTGTGCCCCTATCATGTCAGATTCTTTAATTATGATGAAAGGAGTGCATTCTATAGTTAGTCTGGTAATTATAATATTGTAGTTATAGAAATTACCGTGCGACAATGGCATAAAAAACAGTCAAACTACTCTCTTTTTAGTGCAATAAAAAAAATGTTTGGAAGTCATGCATTTCAACTAGCAGAATACGCAATATATATATACGTGATCAATTGATGGATATCACAAGCACTATTAGGTTGAGTAATAATTCCGTTAACTTATTTATATCTAGGAAAAAAAAAAAAATTCCACGTGAAATGAAGAAATAAAAAATTGTTACCTGGAGGAGTATAGCCAATGGTTCCCTTTATGCCAATAGTACTACTTGCGCTTTCAGATGCACCAGTGGCATTTGAGACCAACCTTGCTCGAGAAGGACATTGCTCGGCTTCAAGTCACAGTGAATGATCGGCTGCTCACAATGGTCATGAAGATAGCAAACTGCAGAGGCCACATCTATAGCAATATTCAGTCTCTGAACCAGGTTCAAACCCCTTGATTGGTCATTGTCATCATCTGTCGAGCGCAACCACTTGTCTAGGCTTCCATTGGACATATACTCGAATACTAACGCCTTGAACTCGTTGCCCTTGTAATCCATGCTCGAGCAGCATGTCAGGATCTTAACAAGATTCCGATGCCGGATGTTTCTCAATGCATTGCATTCAGCTACGAAACTCTTGGAAGCTCCCTTTTGGAGAAGACTGAAGACCTTCACAGCAACTGCACTTTCTGCTTGCTCAAGAACTCCTTTGTATACAGAGCCGAAGCTACCTGTTCCGATCAACATGCTTGGAGAGAATCCGTTGGTTGCCTCATAAAGCCTCTTGTATGAAACAGTGGAAAGGAAGCTTATTTCTGAAAGTGCAGGGGATGATTTCCTTACTGAT
>CM046382.1:10466728-10491649 GCA_025413485.1 Ficus microcarpa | reverse complement strand
AAGATAATCGAATAAAATCAGAAAAGACATGGGAAAAACATCAAATGAACTAAAAAAAAAAAAAGGAAAAAACAAGACATCATAGATAAACACGACAACGAATCATAAACGCATCAGGTATAGAGATAAGGAAAGCGACAAAAGTAAAGAAGTCTAGCATAATAAAACTATATAAACTCGTGAAACGACAACTCAGGAAAAAGCGAGCAGAACAAGATTACGAGATTAATCAGATAAACGACATTCTTAGAAAAACGACAAATACCCAAACAATAAAAACTGACAAAACATAATTAAACTAAAAATAATATTCACAACAAAAACGACAAGGAAGAAAAATAAAAAGAAACCGAAGTGAACATGGAAAAACCTACATCTTTATAAAGAGTAAAGACGACCACAAAGGCAAATACGATATGAACTGGAAATGTGATAACAAATCCTAAGCGACATCAATTAGAGAAACGATGAGGAATTAGTTAAGCAAATAAAAATGGAATAAGTAACGATAACAAACAAAACTCCCAGCAAAAAAAAACAAAAAACAAAAAAAGACCTTCCTTGGTTGGTAAACGATATAAATTGGAAAGAAGACTGCAAAATACATAATAGCAATATATAGAAAATGACAACAATGATGAGAAACAATAACATCATCATCGAACATCACCTGGAAAATAACAACAACAGAAATATGACAGGAACGGAAATATGACATAAGGGATGTGACCAATGAGCTTCAGCATGTCATAAGTGCTCATATGGTTGTATGGATGCTGAGAACCATAGACAGAGAAGGAGGTTCACCTAATATATAGGTACTGCCACATATTCTCACTGAATTTTAACTTATAATTTACAAATTAAATTACATGCTAGCATTTGACCAGCTTATTAATCTTCCTATAAATATAAGAAAATATCTATACTAACTAGCTAGACTGGGTCCGAAATCTAATATATTTTCCCTTAATTAGAAAAAAAAAATTTGTTTTGTATTTCTGCAAACATATTTTTGCTGATTTGTGTTTTAATTTCAGGTGTTTAATACTTTTTTAATAGGAATCCCACGGTAAAGATCCTTTATTATTATTATTATCATTTTCTTTTACTTGCTCAATTAATAGACTTTGAAGTTTGTACATGCATATACTATTCAAGCATGGTAGTCATAAAGTTTATGGATTTTTTTTTTCCTTCTGATTTCTTCTCTTGAATTTATAGGCCTGTTTGTGTTATGGGCTTATAGTTATGGTCATGAAAATGGCAACTGTAAGTGAAAACAACTCACGCCTACTAAACGGAGTAAGTTAATTGAACAAAACGACGACCAAAAAAAAAAAAAAAAACACTTTCTTACAATTTGCACAACGGAGGTTGAAGATTTAGAATACGACCTGAAGATTTAGAACGACATCTTGACGTAAAGGAGTACAAAGACAAGTACGACTGCATAAAGACTCGTGATAAAACGACATAAACTTGAGAAACAATAACTTCCAAGAAAACCACAAGAATATGAAAATGACATTACTGGAAATATAAGAAATATAAACAAAGCAAAGAAACTTGCAAATCATCATTTATGAGGCTTTTATTTTGTACTAAACCGTGGGAGACAGTAACGAAGCCAAAATTTTTTTTTTACACTGATACTGATATCATGGATAAGAAAAAGGTTATTTGAGCAAGTTTTTTATTTTTAGGGGACTACTATAAAAATTTAGTTAAAATTATAGGCTATTTAAGAAAAACAAACAAACAAACAAAAGTTGGGTGGGGGCTTAAGCCCCCTAGGCCTCTTCTCCCTACGTCCCTGGTGGGAGATCGCGTTGGAGGAAAAGAAAAGTGGACACGTAATCCTGAAAGCAGTGAAATAATAATAATAATAATAATAATAATAATAATAATGAAAAAGAAAACTTCATAAAGAAAAGGACAAAGACAAGAAAAATGATATGAACTTTGGGAATCATTAAAAACAAGAGTGTATGTGCAATCCTTTAAATAGTCGAAAATACACATTAAAGAGAAAATGATAAAGACAAGAAAAACGATATAATCTCATGAACGACTAAGACAAGTTATGACATTAACTTGAAAACTGCCACTATCATCAAGAATGCAAGAAAGACAAATACCACAAGTTGTAAACATCAATTAGAGAAAACGATAAGCAATATGAGCAAAGAAGTCTAATCACTAATGTGACAAAAACGACATAAAATTAAGCAAACTACAACCTGTTTAGATCATATATTCATTTTTAAAATGAAAAAAAAAATATTTTTGAAATGAAAAAATTATTTTATTTTGAAAATGAAAGATTATTTAAATATATAAAAAACTTTCCTTACTGAAAACGAAAAAATTCTAAACTTTGTTTCGATGGTAATAAGTACATAAAAATATACTTTTGTTAATGTCATTTATTAAATAATTTAAATTTTTATTAAACAGTTCCATCATTTTAATTCAAGATATTTATTTTGGAAATAATTAATTTTAATTAATTTTGTATTAATTTTTTAGTCTTTATTTTCCCATTACCTTTTCTTTTCCTTTCTTTTCTCTTTTTCCTCTTCTTTTTCTTTTATTTTACTTCCTTTCGGTTTCTCTCAGCATTGCCACGTGTCATCCACCATTCGCCAGCAATTTTCCCTGCCAGGTGGCATTTCCCCAGCGTGCGAGCTTTCCTTCCCAGCGTGCGAGATTGTGGGCTGCGTCAATTTGGGCCCGCAAGCCCAGTCCCCCAGCTGGTAACAGCGGATTTGTTGGATGAATTTCTCACCATCCTTTCGGCTTACATAATGCTGAGCAGCCAGCAAGAAGGGACGTCTTTTTCTGAATCATTTTTCATTGTTTTTGGCTTTGTTTTTAGAGTAATTTTTCTTGTGGTTTTCTTCTCCATGCATTTTAATCTCATATTTTCGTTTTAGATCTCTGTGAGATGAATCACAAATTAGTTTAGACACTTTGGTGAGATTAGTGATGAATTTGTATGTCAAGTGATCTAATTTGAGTTTGATTTTGTTTTAGTTGTAAAGATTATATGTTAGTGGATTGAATATTTTCATCTCATTTTTCTATTTAAAATATTTTGTGTTAATCTTTTATATAAATGCAATCATGCTTTGTTGGTATAATTTTATCACATATCTATTTTGACAAGATTTGTTTTATTAGTTGTATTTTACTGCAATTTGTTAAAATCAATACTTTTTCGATTTAGATAACTTATAACGATAAATCCATTTGGTTTGACATTGAGATTTAATCCATTGAAAAGCATTCGTTATTTTTGTTGATTTTTAATTCCGTATTTTCTGATTGTTCGTTTGGGATGTGAAATGTACAATTGAGTCATAAATTGAAATTTTGAATCAACTCAGAGAAAGGAACATATAAAGGAATTCACAACGCCTCGTCTCATTTATTATTGAATTTTTCTCTACTTAAATCTATTTCTAATATTTTCTTCATTTTCTTTATTACAAAAATCCACCAAAAAAATACTTTCACTCCTTATTATTTCCTTAATTTTTTAACGTTTATCTCCATTAATATTATTTGTTTTTATTGTTGCCTCGCTGTGTATATGACCGGCCGATCTATACTACATTCGATCGCTTTACGTCCGCATTTTTGGGCGTTAATTAAATAATGTGGGGAGTAGTGCATTTGGGAGAAGAATTCAAAAAGATTCCAAAAGAATTGCAAAAGGATATTGTACGAAATAAGTTTGAGAATGAAATGTCCACCTTTCTCAAAATGAGAAGAATGATGGAAATTTTTGAAGGAAAAAAAAAAACTTTTTTTTGTTATTTTTCTATCTATTTTGAAAATGTGCATATGAAACAAACATGCCCTACAACTATGAAAAGAAACAATAAAGAAATAAAAACGACATTATTAAGAGATACGAGATGAAAACAAAAAATATATGCAAACGATAGAAATTGGAAAACCAACATTAAACAGAAAATGATAAGGATAAGTTAAACGAATAAAATCAGAAAAGAGAAGGGAAAAATACCAAATGAACTTAAAACAAAAACAAAAACAACATCGTAGATAAATACAACAACGAATCATAAACGCATCAGATATAGAGATAAGGAAAGCGACATAAGTAAAGAAGTCTAGCGTAATAAAACTACATAAACTCATGAAACGACAACTTGGGCAAAAGCGACAAGATCAAGATTACAAAATTAATCAGATAAACGACATTCTTAGAAAAATGACAAATAACCAAACAATAAAAACTGACAAAACATAATTAAACTGAAAATAATATTCACAAGAAAAATGACAAGAAAGAAAATTAAAAAAAAAACCGAAGTGAACATGAAAAAACCTACATCTTTATAAAGAGTAAAGATGACCACAAAGGCAAATACGACATGAACTGGAAATGTGATAACAAATTCTAAACGACATCAATTAGAGAAACGATGAGGAATTAATTAAGCAAATAAAAAAGGAATAAGTAACGATAACAAACAAAACTCCCAGCAAAAACAAAAAACAAAAAAAGGCCTTCCTCGGTTGGTAAACGATATAAACTGGAAAGAAGACTGCAAAATACATAATAGCAATATATAGAAAACGACAACAATGATGAGAAATAATAACACCATCATCGAACATCATCTGGAAAATGACAACAACAAAAAATATGACATGAACGGAAACACGACATAAGAGATGTGACCAGTGAGCTTCAGCATATTAGAAGTGCTTATATAGATGCTGTGAACCATAAAAAGAGAAGAAGGTTCATGTAATATACAAATACTGCCACATATTCTCACTGAATTTGAACTTATAATTTACAAATTAAATTACATGCTAGCATTTGGCCAGCCCATTAACCTTCCTACAAATATAAGAAAATATCTATACTAGCTAGCTAGACAGGGTCCGAAATAATATATTTTTCCTTAATTAGAAAAAAAAATGTTTTTTATTTCTGCAAACATATTTTTGCTGATTTGTGTTTTAATTTCAGGTGTTTAATACTTTTCTAAAAGGAATTCGATGGTAAATATCCTTTACTATTATTATTAATTTTCTTTTACTTGCTCAATTAATAGACTTTGACGTTTGTACATGCATATACTATTCAAGCATGGTAGTCATAAAGTTAATGGATTTTTTTTTTTCCTTCGGATTTCTTCTCTTGAATTTATATGCCTGTTTGTGTTATGGGCTTATAGTTATGGTCATGAAAATGGCAACTGTAAGTGAAAACAACTCACACCTACTAAACAGAGTAAGTCAATCGAACAACGACAAAAAGAAAAGAAAAAAAAAAAAAAAAAAAAAAAAAAAAAAAAAAAAAAAAAACTCTTTCTTACAATTTGCACAAAGGAGGTTGAAGGCCATTTCAGAACAAGAAAAAAGAGAAAACTTAGAACACGACGTGAAGATTTAGAACGACATCTTGACGTAAAGGAGTGCAAAGACAAATACGACTGCATAACGTCAGGATAAAACGACATAAACTTGAGAAACTAAGAAATAAAAACGAGATTAGTAAGAGAAACGACAATTTGAAAAGGGAAGACTATACGAAATAATGGGATTGTCTGCTTTCTTAACCGTTATTATGGATCACATAGGGACTCAGTATTAAAAACAAAATGATAATAATAAAAAGATATCTATGTAATTCTTTTGACCTGTAAATTAAGTTGATTAACGTGGCCCATCTTAAAGGGCGACGCGTGACATGTTTATTAAAAAATAATAATAAGTCATGAAAAGATAATAGAGGGAAAAATTTGTTAAAATTTTTGTTCCTTTAAAATTTTCTGAAGATAAGTTATGTACTTAATAAATGCAAGTCATGAAAGTCTAGTTGGTTGAAAAACATTTAAAAAAAAAAAAAAAAAAGAAGTACAAACTAGAGGTAGTCAACAAGAGCCATAAAATAGTTTTAGCGGGGGCTTTAAAAAATTAGAGATAAATTTTTACTAGAAAAAAGACATAATTATATAAATTAGTAATTGAACGTGGTCACAATGAAGGTTTTCATATAATGAGTGTATAAATAAATCTATATGAACTTTAGAAGTAAAAAAATTTGAATAGGGTACAGTTTTAATTTTTCTTATAAATGAGAACACAATACAAATTGTAACAAAAATTTTAGGACTAAAATTAAATTTTTAGGGCTATAACTTGCGAGGATCCATCTCACATTTTATTAGTATTGGAAACCTTGGCCTTTTGAGGTTCATTGGCGTAGAAGATAATAGCTTTTTTTGGTGAATCCCACTGCAAATCGATTGTCTCCGTCGGTTGCAACGTACGTCACAATCTTAGTGACTACGTACTAGAAGGTAAGATAATTCCCATCAACTTAGAGCAACATATTGTTCAAACTTGAGGATGTTAAGACTCGGAAGAGACAAACTTACTGGAATGATTCCCTCGGAGCTTTGCACTTTGACCAGGTAACCTTTTTAAAGGCGGTCTTCCTCCTAACATCGGTGACACTCGCTAATCTTCAAACATTTTTCATTTGTGATAATGAATTGTCTGGGATAATTCCATTTTCCTTGTCAAATGCTACTCGACTACAACTCTTTGAAGTTGTTGGGAATAACCCTTTTTTTTTTTTTTTTTTTTTTGACAATTTCTAACTATTTTGAGAAATTTCCCGGATCTTTGGTGGCTCGGATTCGATGACAATAGTTATTCAGCTTATAGTTTGGATTTTATGATCCATCTTTAACAAATTGTAGCCAACTGGAAATATTAATTGGGAAAGTCTGAATAATTTTGTACCTAACTCATCAATGGCTAATTTGTCAAACCGGCTAATTTTGTCTTGAAGGCAATCAAATATCTGCGAATATTCCTGCGATGTTGGAAAATCTAGTCAACTTAATGGTCTTGAGTATGGTTGATAATCTGTTCACTGGTGTAATTCCAGCTTCTTTGGGAAAGTTGCAAAATTTGTCGGGTTTGTATTTGTTTCAAAATAATGAAAAACCAATGCTATCTTTTGAGTTCTTAACTAATACATCACTATCACAATAATCAAAAAAATGGTTTATGAATTTGGTGTTGTTTTGTGTTGCTTGTAGAGTACGCAATAGATGGTGAGCCATCAAAAAAGGGAGACGTACATAGCTATGGAATTCTTTTGTTCATGATGTTCACAAGAAAAAGACCCACCAATAAAATGTTCAAAGACGATTTCAATCTCCATAACTTCGTCAAGTAACACCTCTCATTCTTATTACTTTTCTTTTTCAATATGAAAAATAAAAGTAATAAGAATGAAAGGGTCGTCTTATTCAAAACCCCAATTATGAAATCCCTTTTCTCCCACTTCACACCTCGGAACGCACCGGTCCATTTACCGTTATTGCTTTTGTGAACATAGTAGCTAAATAATCCCAACATGTTACATAAGGCAAATATTGTATAATTGTTCGGTTTTCCACAATTTTTTCCATTCCTCGGTGTAAATATTAGGCTATCGTGCAAATTGTTGACATTTCTCTTCCCTTCAACAGAAGCAGAAGAAAATGTATTGAGAGCTAGAGAGGATAGAAGAAACTATGGTGGCAACAATGGAGGCATTTAAATTGAAGTGAAAGAAGAAAGCAACAACTCTTCAAATCGAAACCCGATTAGCGCTCATCTACAGAACTGCTTGGTTTCACTCCTAAAGATTGGACTTGCTTGTTCAAAAGAATCAACAAATGAATGAATTAAAATATGAGATGTGACCAGGGAACTTCAGCATATCAGAAAGGATTATTTGGATGTTAAGATCAGTAGACAAAGAAGAAGGTCCATCTGATCTATAAGTATTGTCACATAAACTTACACTTACATGCTAGTGTTTGACCAGTTTAGCAATCTTCCAACAAATATGAGAAAATATATACTCTAGCTAGATTGGGTTCAAAATCTAATAATGTAGCCCTGAATCTAAAGAAGAATAAATATTTTGTACTTTCGTGATTCTATTTGTACTAACTTCTATTTTAATTTCAGGTGTATCTGAAACTTTTCTAAAAGGAATCACACTTTGAAGATATATACATATATACTTTTTTTATGATTATCTCAAAGAACATGGACTTTGACGTTTTTACTTGCATCTACTCTTTAAATGAAGCTGTCTAGTTTATGGATGTTTTTATTATGATTTACTCCCTTTGGAAACGCTTACACACACACACACAAATATATATATATATATATATATATATATATATTATGGGTTATGGTTATAAAATCGGTTGTATCTGTATATGATAATAAATATTCTATCCATATGCTACTCAACAAATGAAATTTATAACCATATTCCTCTCTTACCAAAAAAAAAAAAAAGTTTCATATTAATCTGATAATATGCAAATGTAAAAATTCAAAATGCATGGTATATTTTTTGAGTAAAAACAAAATACAATGTGTAAAAACATAAATAACCTAAAAATAAAAAATCCATCTATCTACTCAAATGAGTGGTTTAAAACGATCACCCAACCTAATTATTCATTAAAAAACTTATTAGCTAAATCCCATGTTTATTATATTTACATTCAGTTACATTTCTTTATATTTTTATTATCTTATACTTAAGTGTGTTTTTCAAAGAAATTTTGTATTTGTCAAATCAAAAAACTTACTGACTAGATCAAGTAAATCTAGTGTTTGTTTTATTATTTTTATTAGTAAATCTAGTATTTACTATATTTTGATTGAGGATTCATGAGATAATAAATTCTTTTTTTTTAATCAAAAATATCAAATAATAATTGTAATAATAAATCCGATGTTTTGTGAAAGTTTTTTTTTTTTTTTTTTTTTTTTTTTCAGTAAATCCGAAATTTACAATATTTTCATTGCTTATTTATAGGGAAATCTTGTACTTACCTGTAAATTATGCACGCTATACAGTTACGGACTAAAATGGGGCTAGGGGCGCACGTGCGCCCACCCCCCCCCCCCCCCAAAAAAAATTTGGACCCCAAAAAAAAAACCCAATTTTTTGAATATCAAATTAGCCCCCCCCCCCCCCCCCCCCCCCCCTCGTCTTCTTTAAATATTTGTAGTTTGTCCCCTCTATTTTTTTTTTTTTTTTTCAAAAGATGCTCCACATAACAGTTAAGTTTATTTTTATGTTTTAGTATTCTTTCCCCTCCAATTTCTTTATCTACTTTTGTTTCTTAATTTTATTAAAACTTTTTTGCTTTTAAAAGATTTATTGCCTTTAAAATTACCCTGAATTGAAATATTGGGTACATATAAGTTTTTATTTATTAGTAAAACAATTCACCTTTAAAGTAGTAAAAAATCACTTGTAAATGGAAAAAACGACTGTGTAAAATAAATAAAAGTGAAATTCAATTTTCATTAACATATTATGAGCTAAAAACTTTTATTTCCGTATGATAAGACTAACAACTAGGACAAAGTTGAAGAACAAATTTTACAGTGCTCTCAAAATATAAAAACAGAATGTAATAATTAAAACATGTTACTAAACATGAAAAGAAAATTAAAATTCTTTTAGAACAAAAAATATTAAATTGTTATCCCTATAAAGTCATTGTTTAGTCTAAGATTTTATCCTTTAATGTACCCCTACAAAGATAAATTTCTGGATATGTCACTAGATCTATATATATTTATAGACAATGTAAATTATATTTACTAAGTGTAAGTATTTTATTTGCCAAGCATTGATCTTATATTTGCTAAGTGTAAATAATGTATTTGCCAAATTCCATATATATTTTACAAAAATTAGTCTTTCTCGGGATCAGTATCTTTTTAGATAATTGCATATAGAATCAAGAAAAAGTTCACTTAAACACACCCACAGCAGGGGTGGATAGGTTGGTAATGGTAGATGACTTTACTAGTTTATCTCATTCGTCCACCTAGGTTCGATTCTCATTTGCCTCCCCGTAGGCCTCGCTCTAGCTTCGGCTGTTGAAGCATGGTTTGATGATGGCAGGGTAGACCCCGAATAGCCGACTAAGAGAAATTAATATAAAGAACATGTCTTCTTGCCATTACTAGGGAAAGGGGTTCCTACTTGTGGGGCTAAAAATTTGGAAATGATGGGGTCACCCCAAATCCTTTATTCACCCAAAAAAAAAAAAAAAAGTTCGCATAATTTAGAAAAGAAAGCAAGAGAAGAAGAAGACAGCAGAACACATGGTTTAGACACTCAAAACCCTTAAAAGTCTATCTTACGGAGCCCCTATATGTCTAATTGAACTTTCTTTTGATTTTAGGAAAGTAATCATTATGCATCTACTGTAGGAAGTCTCATGTACAATATACTTTGTACTAGCCCTAATATTTGTTATGCAGTTGATATAGTAAGTTGGTATCAATTGAACCCCGAAATCAAGCATTGGCAAGCCGTAAAGTATATACTCAAGTATCTTAAAAGAACAAAAAACTATATGCTTGTGTATTCTAGAAAGGACCTAACATCTATTGGATATATGGGTGCCAACAATCATAAACATGATTTACATGAGATCTTATGGCTCACAATTTTATGAAAAAGAAAAATCATAATTTACATCCCATGAAGTGTACTTAGATAATCTGTAACAACAACTTAAGACAATTTGTAACATTTGCATGAGCAAAACACATAAAATGCAATTGTCAAGTCACACTTCACTTGCCTTGTAGATAAGTACTCTATTTACCGTACGCGTTACAAATTCCCAAATGTAAACTCACCAAGCTTCTTTCAGCTCATGCTAGAAGATTAAGTGTTCGCATAATTTAGCAAGTATTTTCCCAATAATTGGAGATTTTCAAAACTCTTTAACAGTTTTACGGCACTTTAGAAATTATCAACAAATCCTTGATAATAAGTAATCATATTTCCTCATATTAAACGTGTTAATTGAAGATGTATATTTAAAACTCTTGTGTATATATGGATTCATAAAGATTGAATGTTAGGGAATATTCTGTGGAGATTATTAACTTTGTCTATAATTTAACCCCAAAAAAAAATATATATATATATACTCCAAGTTTAACTCATATACAATGATTATATCTTTCATGAGAAATCTAATCAAACCAAATCATTTAACTCCATATCTTTAGTCTTTACAAATACGTTTTATTTTTAAAAAGCAAAAGTAAACAAACCCATAACATGAATTTCATATAATCATTTGGCATTGTCAAATCTATTATCTAGCTTTAAAAAATTAGATTTCAACTTAACTTATCGAAATTTCAATTTTGCTAGCTTTTCTTAATTGAAAATAAATCATTTGTCACTAAAACATGAAACTTAAAAGTCATTCAAATATGTTTAAAATTTCAGTAGCTATTAAGTTAGTTTTTTTTATTAATAAAACCATATTTTCAACTAGTTGTTAATACCAAAATATAGGCTTTCTATTAATTTACAAAAAGTGGATCATAAGGCGAGCTCTTGCAAAAAGACAGATTCATTGGCTCTTACAAAAATATTCATAATATATTGTAAGTACATCCAAAAATTATGAAACTATAGTCAAAACAAACTAGACTCATAGGGCTTTCATTAGAGCTATGCTGCGTGAAATCTTGCAAGTATATGAGTTGCACAAGTAATAAAGTGATGAGTAAGGTTGTCGATCCCACGAGGATTAGACTTAAATTTAATTTAACTACTAAAATTTGTTAATGCTAGGATTATTTAAACAACCGATTGAAAATAACGAAAATACAAATTAAATTGAATAAAGTAAACTAAAATGAATAAACAAAACCAAAGGAATAAAAAGACACAAACAAACAAGGTTCTAAGGTCTTGACTTTACCCTATCCTTCCTATATTCTTCCTATTAAGAAATTGCTAACTAGTCTCAATCAATTCATTAATCAATGGCTCAAAATTAACCGTGTTACCTTTCCCAAGTGTCAAATGAGATTATATGCATAAGTGTCCAAATTGATATCTCTATCTAATTTGTTTACCTACACATTCATTAAGCACACCCTTTTATGATTATCAAAGTGTCATCGGCCTCTCGAACTCAAGAATAACTAATATTGTATTTCCCAAGCTGATAAATGAATAAATCTCTCCTGAGCATTAAAATTCATAAATGAAATCAACTAATTCATTTCCCAACAAATCAGAAGCATTAAGCATAGAAAAACACAAATGAATTAAATAGAGACTTCACTAATAATTAACCAAATCATTAAAACATAGTTCACGTAGAGTTACATCAAATCCTAAAACTAGCAAACTACACAAAACTCATAAATGAAATTAAACACAAAATTAAGCAAATCAAGAGTTCAAGCGTCATCCAACTACAAAAATAAAAGAGATAAGGAAAATGAATAAAAACCCCAATGATTGTTTCCACAAATTTTCAAGTTTTTCACCAATTTCTCATCTCCTCCATTTATTCTTCAAATGTCGTCTCCCTTAAAATTTATTGAAAATAAAGTCTAAAGCTGAAAATAAAAACTAATTCCTAAGCAAAAAATCCAACACTACTATTTTTTTGACTTTTTTCTATTTTTCTATTTTTTTTTTCTCTTTCTTCTTCATTTTCTCTCTTCTTTCTTCTTCTGGGTTTTTGGCCACTATTCTTGAGTCTAGGCCTCCCAGCCAAGCTCTCCTTTTTCTTTCTTTTTCTTTGCTGCACGCCAGCTTGGGGGAGCATTGGTTCCCTATTTTTTCTCTACAGTGCAGCGGCCACATGGCGCAAACTGGCTGGGTGAGACTTGGGGGCGCAGGGGTTTCAATGGGCACGTCTGAAGGTGATCCACCGCTCTGGATTAGTGGGACACGTGGTGGCTTCCGGCTGGTGAGAGTTAAATTCAAATTTTTATACATTTTGATGATCGTTTTGCCCCATTTGAACCCAAAATTCCCATTTTGTTCATTCTCACCTAATTAACATGCACAAATTAAAAAAATTAATTATTTAGATGGGTAAATTAATAACAATATATTGAAGTTAATATTGAACTAATTAAACAAAATTAAATAACATTGCACAAAATCAAAATAAATTAATCCAAATTAAAATTATGTAAAATTAAACTAAATTAATCTAATATGTATTAAAATGCTCGAGAACATAGTCAATTTACAAGCATAAAAGTGATAAAATAACTCTATTTTATAGAGTTATCAGCTATGGCATGGTAGGTTTTGAAAAGTTTAAACATCTCTGAATCAGCTTGAAATCATGGGCTAAGCAAGTCCGTCAAAAAAATTTTTGACTGGCTTTTACATGAACATGTAAAAATCATAACTAATTCTACAAAAATCCGATTTGCGTGATTCAAAAGCCTAGCTAAAGCTTAAGATATCTAGTTTAAAGGAAAAATAATAACTTAGATAAAAACGTTTGATAAAATCTGTCAAAATTTGAATCATTAAAGCTGGTCACAGAAAGTTACTTTGGAGTCTTTCATCAAACATATGGCTTGCAAATACTTTTAAACGTTATTCAAAATCAACAAGTTACTATCAAAAATGTTTTTAATCAAAACCCAGTCCTTGAACACAAAAGCATCATGATTACACTCTGCCATAGGGAAAAAAATTCGAGTTTTAAAATAATGATGAGAAAAACATCACCAAAACACTAACCTTTTTGAAAACTCAAATTCATAGCCACTTAAAAAGATGGATATTTGGGACTGTAAAAATCTTGAAGGAGATGAACAAAGCTTTGAATATTGTTCTACAATAAGTTGGGAAGAGAACGGGGTAGAGATTAAGCATTTTAAGTGGTGGAAGTGACTTTTTCTTAGGTGGGTAGCAAGGATGACGGATTTTCTAGAGAGAAAAATGAAGAAGGGTGTAATGACCCCTCACGGATCATTACAGTTGACTTCGTATTTAATTATTCATCTCTTACAAAATTGCGAAAAATATTAAGCTTATAATTAAAATCTTTACATAATAGAAAACTTTACTTAGATAATTTTAGAAAATTCTAGAAATTTTTTTTTAAAACTATATCAAAATTTAACTTCATAATTAATATATATATATATATATTTTTTAAAACCCAATTCATGAAATAATATTTAAGTCCATATGAAACATCCAATCAAATAATAATAAACTAAAGTCTCAAAACTTTATTTGAAATTAAAAATATCCATCTCATGATCGTTCCTCCCGTTTTCCTACTACATATCGTCTCGTTATCCGCTCCAAGCTCCTCAAATACTAAATCTTACCATTTCCTTTATCTACAACATGAATTAACTTATATAAGCAAGGGCTTAGTAAGACACTTAAATCTCACAAATGTGAATAAACATTTTTCTTTTATTATCATAAATATAAATATCATTTAAAAACTTTTAACTTATAAAACCGTCATATATTAGGCCCATCATAGCACGCTAGTCACGGAAGGGTTGGGGTAGCAAATCTCAAACCAACGGTGACAAAAGTCCACTCACCAGACAACAGCATCATCATCATCATCATCATCATCATCATCATCATCATCATCAAGGGTGTACAACGTCATTTTAAAACATAAAATACATATACGTGCAATATATATACTTTTCATCAAAACGTCATCATAGGAGAAGTATTATTTAAGAACATCATAACATCATCATCAACATCAAATATATACTTCTCAAATCTTTAATTCATGTTGCAGGTGAGAGTGTACTTACTTAAATGCCTTACTTAATCTTTTCAAATTTTCCGATGGTGACGTGCGATTGAGGTCTTGGGTACTCGCCTTTAGAACCGTTCATGCCATGAATAATAAATATAATAAATCAACAAAATATCGTAATAATTCATCAAACACATCTGTCATATCATAGCAGTGCCTAAAATGCCTATTTTATCATTCATTAACATCATAACACAACAATTAAACAATTTCATAAAATTACAAATCTTTACAGAAACTGCCAATCAGACTTTTGTTCCTTCAAAAATTCATAAAAATTCATATAGGGCTCTGAATGATCTAAAACCAATTTCAAATGAAAGTAGACTTCCACATTTTTCTAACGGTACCTAATTTGTTAAAAACGAAGACCATTTGGACCTTCAACAATAGTTTTGAATCTAATTACTAAAATTTTACAGAAACTGGCAACCGAACCTTTGCCTACTTGAAAAATCACAAAAATTCATATATGTGTCCAAAAGATCTGAAACTAATTCCAAATGAAAGTATACATCCAGAGTTTTCTAATAATATCAATTTCATTAAAAACGGAGACTATTTGGATCCTGAAAAATAGTATTGAAATATTATCATTAAAATTTTACCTAATTTGGCAGTCCAACCTCTTCCTATTTGAAAAATAGTAAAAATTCACACATATCTCTAAATGATATGAAACTGATTTTAAAAGAAAATAGACATCTACGGCTTTCCAACAATATCAAATTTGTTAAAAATGGAGTCCATTTGCACCCTTAAAAATAGTTTGGAATACTTATCATAAAATCTGGAAATTCCAGTAACGGTGGTCAAATCCAAAAATCATTAAAAATATAAAAATTATCACCACAATATACATGATTCATACACACACACACCCAAAACAGTCCTGAGATATGTTTCTAACATATAGAATTTTTCAATCATCATACCAATGAAATCATAAATCAATAAATCAAAAACCCTAAATTCGTCTTGTTTACAAAATCAACCATATAGCCATTCTTTCGATCATCATTCGATAAATATTTCTTATCATCTCCTCAAACTCACATGAAGACACTCATCAAGAAAATCATCTAAACCCTCAAAGAATCCCAAACTAAAACAAACAAAAAAATCATCATCATCATCAAACAATACCAAAACATAACTTGAAATCCTTTGATTTTGGCTTGAAAGAATTTAGAGGTTTGACCTTTTTTTTTTTTTTCTTTTCTGTTTGTGCGTGTGAGAGGGGTAGAGAGAGCAGAAAAAGAGAATGAGAATGATAAGGAGAGGGAGACTAGGGAAGAGAGAGAGAGAGAGCATGTAAAAAGGGAAATTTTGAAAATTTTAAAATAATTTGTGAGTAATTTAATACCAAATAAATTTTGGAATTAATTGGGATTGAATTATTTGGTTTAATTGTCTCTTAATAGTGGGGAATGGCTGTCATTAGGGTGTGAAAACGTGTGGGAGGAAAAGGAAACAACTAGGTTAACTTCTTGAATTTTCACACCTACAATCGCACATAGTAAACTAGTTGATGACTAGCAGGTATCCGGATAGTATACTGGTCATAAATTCTTACTCTGATATCGGATTTGCACAAATGAGTAGGCGTTGGAAAGTTTATGAAAAGCTCTATAATCTTATCTATCAAAATAATTTTCAATATTTAAAGATTCATAATTGAGTTGGAAATTAACATCATATAAAATAAGTCTTTTTCGTATAACAAACTTTCCCTTTTTTTTTTTTTTAACATTAACTTCATCACAAATACTACATACCATATATATATAACCTTCATATATATACACCAAATTATATATAAATATACGTATAGCTAGCAAAATATAATTATAACATATTATACAGACATATACATATCCATTTATATAACATATCATATTATATATACTAAAAAAATTGTCACATAAATTCATCAAATCATCATAAGAAAAATTTATCAATTTGGCATGACCTTTGTTCTAGCACATCGAGTCTCATCACATCACTTGTGAAAATAACTCAACACATAATATTAGAATTAAGAAATTGCTATCTCATCACATTATCCATATTAATTCTAATGTTAATTTCCTAATATTAATGTTAGTTAGCGTTTTGGGCGTTACAAAGGGAGAGAAAGCATAGTGCTAAAAACTTGTTCAGACAAGTAAAAAGAATGCTGATATAACCCTCCATCCTTCCGTTTAAATTTTTGTTTTTAAATAAAACTAAATTTCTATTGGTTATAGTGGGTGGTCCTCCTCTTATGACTAATTAGAAACTTTAAGAAACCCTCACCCTTTTAAAAATTGACACATATATTTTGAAAAACTATATGTTGGCCCATCGTATTCTATAAAAATTATATTTTGGACACCCTATTTTGCCAAATTTACAAATTTGGCCCCAGAATTGAAATTTGAGAAAAACCTATGCCATACTAATTTCAACCTTCTGAATAAGGTTTTCACGTTAATAACTCCAGTCAGAATTTAATTTGATAAGTTTTTGCCCCAATTAATATTTTTTGGGAAAAAATCAATACACGCAAATGCTATTTTGATTTTGTCGTGTGTGAGTTCGAGATATTTAAATCCGCTTAAATTATCAGGAGAAAAATACATAACATATGATAGTCATAACTTTCCTCGTTAATTACCAATGAAAATCCATGATTGAAATTCGAGAGTGTTACATACGTAGTATATTTCTACTACAATGATTACATGCGCATTTTGATGAAGTGGAAGCTTTACTGGCAAAAATATTGACTTCTTACGAGTGTTTCCATTACTTTCTCTGAAAAGACTAGTTTTTGTGCTGTTAATTACTTTTGACAGTTTACTTGACTTCTCTTCTCTCACTCTCTCTCCATGTGTCAATGGTGGAAGACTTAAAAGAAGAAGAAGAAAAAAAGTTGACCCGCTAATTATGGAGAAAAAGAATGTAAAATATCCCAAAAACTAAGAGAGAAACCTCTCTACTCTCAACTGGAAATTCCATACAAAAATTAGCTTTCGTCCTTGACTCACCACCATGTCCAAAATGAAACTTGAGAACCTGACTAGTTCATTTGCCTTTCGGTCTTTGTTCCTTCATGTGATTCTTCTCTGTTTTGTGAGCTTATTATTGCAACCTACCGCCACCATTGCCACCGCATTAAGCAATGAGACCGACAGGTTTGCTATGCTTAAGTTCAGAGAACAAATTTCTGGAGATCCATATGGAGTCATGAGCTCGTGGAACGATTCGATTCACTTTTGCAAATGGCCTGGAATTTCATGCGGTCGACGGCATCAAAGGATAACAGCCCTGCACTTAGAAGGCTATAACTTGCGAGGGTCCATGTCGCCTTATATCGGAAACCTTAGCTTTTTGAGGTTCATTAACGTAAAAAATAATAGCTTCTTTGGTGAAATCCCACAGCAACTCGGTCGTCTCCGTCGGTTGCAACATCTCAATCTTAGTGTCAACATGTTGGAAGGTAAGATTCCAATCAACTTGAGCCACTGTTCAAATTTGAGGATCTTGAAGCTCGGAAAAAACAAACTTATTGGAGTGATTCCCTGGGAGCTTGGCTCTTTGATGAAGCTTGTAGGGCTTGAACTTGCGATGAACAATCTTACAGGAGTCATCCCAGCGTCCTTTGGTAACATTTCTTCACTTCGTTATTTTTCAGTTGCAGAAAATAAACTGATGGGAACTATTCCCCATGAGTTAGGCAGATTGAAAAGGCTGACACTTTTCATTGTACATGCTAATAATCTGTCTGGTGAAATACCCCTCTCCCTCTACAATATGTCATCTATGAGCAGTTTCTCAGTCGTAGAAAACCATTTTAAGGGCACTCTTCCTCCCAACATTGGCTGCACACTCCCTAATCTTCAAGAATTTCTCATCGCCCTTAACGAATTCTCTGGGATGATTCCAGCTTCATTTGCAAATGCTACTCGACTTCAATCACTTGACGTTGGTGGTAATAAATTTTTCGGCCAAGTTCCAGCTAGTTTGGGAAGTCTTCCGAATCTTAGGATACTCGAATTAAATAATAATAGTTTAGGTAATGATTCAGCTAATAGTTTGGATTTTATTCTATCTCTAATAAATTGTAGCCAACTGCAACTTTTGGGATTCGCGGTGAATAATTTTGGAGGTGCTTTACCAAACTCAATAGCTAATTTGTCAACCCACCTCACGCAGCTTCTTCTTGGAGGCAATCACATATCTGGAAATATTCCGGCAACTTTGGAAAATCTAGTCAACTTAACGATATTGATCATGTCGAATAATCTGTTCACCGGTGACATTCCAGCTTCTTTGGGTAAGTTGCGAAATTTGCAATTTTTGACTTTGAGCGAGAACACTTTATCCGGAAAGATCCCTTCATCAATGGGAAACCTCACTCGTATGTTTAAACTTTATCTAGATCGTAACAGGTTCGAAGGAACTCTTCCTCCAACCTTTGCAAACCTCCAAAATCTGCAATTCCTTCGTGTTTCAAATAATATCCTAAGTGGAACCATACCCAAAGGAGTTTCAAGTCTTTTCCCTTGTATCCAACTCGACTTCTCCCATAACTCATTCACCGGGAGCTTTCCTGCAGAAGTGGGCAAGCTGAAGAACATCAATCTACTTGATTTTTCGGAAAACAATATGACTGATGAAATTCCAGAAACCATTGGTGATTGTCAAACTCTTGAATCCCTTAGCCTACGAGGGAATTTGTTTCAAGGTTCCCTGCCTTCTTCATTGGCTTCTTTAAGAGCTCTTCAGTACTTGGATCTTTCACAGAACAACTTTACTGGAAAAATTCCTCTCGGCTTAGAGAAGCTTCCTTTCTTGTCATATTTGAATCTCTCTTTTAACGATCTAGAGGGAGAAGCACCAAAGAAAGGCGTCTTTCGGAACACTAGTGCTGTGTCGTTCGTTGGAAATACAAAGCTCTGTGGTGGTGTACCCAAACTGAAGCTTCCGCCATGTGCCATCAAAGCATCAGCACAACGGAAGACAGGAGGAGGACTCAAACTAAAAATCATAATAGCTTCAACGGTTGTGATTTTCCTTGTGTTTTCATCTCTGTTTGTCTGTTGTTGGAGGAGAAAATCAGTAAGGAAATCATCCCCTGCACTTTCAGAAATAGGCTTCCTATCCACTGTTTCATACAAGAGGCTTTATGAGGCAACCAACGGATTCTCTCCAAGCATGTTGATCGGAACAGGTAGCTTCGGCTCTGTATACAAAGGAGTTCTTGAGCAAGCAGAAAGTGCAGTTGCTGTGAAGGTCTTCAGTCTTCTCCAAAAGGGAGCTTCCAAGAGTTTCGTGGCTGAATGCAATGCATTAAGAAACATCCGGCATCGGAATCTCGTTAAGATCCTGACATGCTGCTCGAGCATGGATTACAAGGGCAACGAGTTCAAGGCGTTAGTATTCGAGTATATGTCCAATGGAAGCCTAGACAAGTGCACTACTACAAAAGCTGGCTTACACGACGGAAAATACACGACGGTTTTTGTGAAACCGTCGTCTTAAACAAGATTACACGACGGTTTTCTTGGAACCGTCGTGTAATCCGGCAGCATTTCAAAAAAAAAAAGAAAAAAAAAGGATTACACGACGGTTATATAAAACCGTCGTATAATCCTCCGAAAATTTTCAAATTTTTCAAAATTTCAAATTAAAAAAAAAGGATTGCACGACGGTTTTTATAACCGTCGTGTAATCCTATAGGATTACACGACGGTTTTGAGCAAAACCGTCGTGTAATCCTCCAAAAATTTTCAAATTTTCAAATTTTCAAATTTTTAAAATTTTCAAATTAAAAAAAAAGGATTACACGACGGTCCTAAGGACCGTCGTGTAATCCTCGTGTAATCGAAGGATTACACGACGGACATAATGTCCGTCGTGTAATCCTCGTGTAATCGAAGGATTACACGACGGACATTATGTCCGTCGTGTAATCCCCGTGTATCGAAGGATTACACGACGGACATTATGTCCGTCGTGTAATCCCCGTGTATCGAAGGATTACACGACGGACATAATGTCCGTCGTGTAATCCTCGTGTAATCGAAGGATTACACGACGGACATTATGTCCGTCGTGTAATCCCCGTGTATCGAAGGATTACACGACGGACATAATGTCCGTCGTGTAATCCTCGTGTAATCGAAGGATTACACGACGGACATTATGTCCGTCGTGTAATCCCCGTGTATCGTAGGATTACACGACGGACATAATGTCCGTCGTGTAATCCTCGTGTAATCGAAGGATTACACGACGGACATTATGTCCGTCGTGTAATCCCCGTGTATCGAAGGATTACACGACGGACATAATGTCCGTCGTGTAATCCTCGTGTAATCGAAGGATTACACGACGGACATTATGTCCGTCGTGTAATCCCCGTGTATCGTAGGATTACACGACGGACATAATGTCCGTCGTGTAATCCGCGTGTAATCGAAGGATTACACGACGGACATTATGTCCGTCGTGTAATCCTCGTGTAATCGGAGGATTACACGACGGACATTATGTCCGTCGTGTAATCCTCGTGTAATCCTCCGGAAATTTTTAAAATTTTCAAATTTTCAAAAAAAAAAAGGATTACACGACGGTTTTAAGCAAAACCGTCGTGTAATCCTCCGAAAATTTCAAATTTCAAAATTTCAAATTTTGAAAATTTTCAAAAAAAGGATTACACGATGGTTACAAAAACCGTCGTGTAATCCTCCGAAAATTTTTAAAATTTTCAAATTTCATGCTTTGGAATTCGCACGAAAACCCATTACTTAAATACACTTTCCTCTTCATTTTCATCTTCAACACTTTAGACAACTCAAACTTTTCTCCTCCCCACCTCCTTCGCCCGCCCCCCCAACTTAAAATCCGGTCACGCCGCCGCCACCACGTCAAACTTGTCCCAAACCGCCGCCGCTGCCGTCGCCACCATCTCTCTCTCCCCGTGTTCCCATCAAGGCCGTGACTATTTTTTTTAAAGAAAAGCAAGGTGACTTCCATATTACTCAATTTCTTTTTTTTCTAACAAAACTACGAACACACAATACTTTAATAACTTGCGTGGTGTGTAATTTGTAGTGTTGTGGTTTTGGGAGTCATTGACCCATGGGAGGACCTCGTCCTTTATTTTGATCATTTTCGAGAGAAGAAACGAGACGATTTTACCGAACTCATAAACATGTAAGGCAATTTTTGTATGCTAATTTTTTTGTTAATCTTAATTATATGCATATTAATTAGCTTGAACTTTACCAATTTGCTAGGGTCCTAACGGATTGGAAGATTACGGTCGGCGAAGGAATTAGAAGGAGACGAGATTGTAAAACGAAAATCTCGAACCGGCCTTGTCCTCTCCAAGAGGGAAGTGTCGAATGTGGTTATTTCATTTTAGGTTTTATGAGGGAAATAGTGTTTAATGGAATTAACGCACTTGAAAGTAAAGAATTTTTCACTTCTGATAATTTGGATTTGATTAGGAGTGAATGGTGTGGTCATGTAATGGAATTCGTTGATTATGACATTCCATCTTTGTAATATATAATAATTGGTATGTTTTTACCTTGATCAATGTTGTTCATATCTTGAATTGTCTCTTGATTTTTGCCATTTCACGGTATACTCCGAAACTTTACACCACGGTCTTCTATATGTCCGTCGTGTAAAGTGGACTTTACACCACGGTCTTTTAGATGTCCGTCGTGTAAAGTCCGCTTTACACCACGGTCTTTTAGATGTCCGTCGTGTAAAGTCCGCTTTTCACCACGGTCTTCATATGTCCGTCGTGTAAAGTCCGCTTTACACCACGGTCTTCATATGTCCGTCGTGTAAAGTCCGCTTTACACCACGGTCTTCATATGTCCGTCGTGTAAAGTCCGCTTTTCACCACGGTCTTCATATGTCCGTCGTGTAAAGTCCGCTTTACACCACGGTCTTCATATGTCCGTCGTGTAAAGTCCGCTTTTCACCACGGTCTTCATATGTCCGTCGTGTAAAGTCCGCTTTACACCACGGTCTTCATATGTCCGTCGTGTAAAGTCCGCTTTTCACCACGGTCTTCATATGTCCGTCGTGTAAAGTCCGCTTTACACCACGGTCTTCATATGTCCGTCGTGTAAAGTCCGCTTTACACCACGGTCTTCATATGTCCGTCGTGTAAAGTCCGCTTTACACCACGGTCTTCATATGTCCATCGTGTAAAGTCCGCTTTACACCACGGTCTTCGATATGTCCGTCGTGTAAAGTCCGCTTTACACCACGGTCTTCATATGTCCGTCGTGTAAAGTCCGCTTTACACCACGGTCTTCATATGTCCGTCGTGTAAAGTCCGCTTTACACCACGGTCTTCGATATGTCCGTCGTGTAAAGTCCGCTTTACACCACGGTCTTCATATGTCCGTCGTGTAAAGTCCGCTTTACACGACGGTCTTCGATATGTCCGTCGTGTAAAGTCCGCTTTACACCACGGTCTTCATATGTCCGTCGTGTAAAGTCCGCTTTACACCACGATTTTTCTACTTAAATACGGGATTACACGACGGGTGTTAACCGTCGTGTAAATTTGAGATACCACGACGGTTCATATAACCGTCGTGGTATCTTCCACGATGGTGGATTACACGACGGTTCTGTAACCGTCGTGTAAACTTTGCACGACGGTCAAAAACCGTCGTGTAATCCCCTCTTTTTAGTAGTGGTGGTTGCATTGGACAGATGATGGCAATGACCAATCAAGGGGTTTGAACCTGGTTCAGAGACTGAATATTGCTATAGATGTGGCCTCTGCAGTTTGCTATCTTCATGACCATTGTGAGCAGCCGATCATTCACTGTGACTTGAAGCCGAGCAACATCCTTCTCGACAATGAAATGATTGGTCATGTTAGTGATTTCGGATTAGCAAGGTTGGTCTCAAACACCACTGGTGCATCTGAAAGTGCAAGTAGCACTATTGGCATAAAGGGAACCATTGGCTATACCCCTCCAGGTAACAATTTTTTATTTCTTCATTTCACGTGGAATTTTTTTTTTTTTTTTTGTCCCCTAGATATAAATAAGTTAACGGAATTATTACTCAACCTAATAAAAGCAAGTGCTTGTGATCATCTCCTTGTCTTCCATAACAATTGATCACGTGTATATATATATATATTGCGTATTCTGCTAGTTGAAATGCATGACTTCCAAACATTTTTTTTTATTGCACTAAAAAGAGAGTAGTTTGACTGTTTTTTATGCCATTGTCCCACGGTAATTTCTTCAACTAAAATATTATAATTACCAGACTAACTATAGAATGCACTCTTTTCATCTTTGATAATTAAAGAATCTGACATGATAGGGGCACAACAGAAAATTGTTAAAACTCGTGGTATCTTTGAAATATATATATATATATATATATATATATATTTCTTTAATGCTATTAGAAGTTCAATTCCTATATTTTTCTCTATATTAATCAAGAAATCTGTGTACATTATCCTGGAAATCTGAACTTAATGAATTTTTATTTTCGTGTTGTTACGAGTTGCTTGCAGAGTTTGCAATTGGTGGTGAGCCATCAAAACAGGGAGACGTGTATAGTTATGGAATCATTGTGTTGGAAATGTTCACGAGAAGAAGTCCCACCGATGAAATTTTCAAAGATGATTTCAATCTCCATAACTTCGTCAAGGTGGCATTGCGCGAAAGGCTTGTCCAAATTGTGGACTCTTCTCTTCTCCCTAGAGATGTTGAAGAAAATCCATTGAGAGCTAGAGAAGACAGGAGAAACTATGGTGGAGACAATGGAGGCATTGAGATTGAAGTAGAAGAAGAAAGCAACAACTTTGAAAACCGAAACCGGATTAGCGCTCATCTGCAGAAGTGCTTGGTTTCTGTCCTCCAGATCGGACTTGCTTGTTCAGAAGAATCACCAAATGAAAGGATTAATATAGGAGATGTGACAAGGGAGCTTCAGCATATCAGAAAAGCTTATTTGGATGTCGATATCCGTGGACAGATCGAGAAACAGGTTCACCTAATCTAAAGGTATTGCCACATATCTTCACTAATTTTTAACTCATAAATATTAATTCTATTTTGGTCTAGTAAGATTACATATTGTCTTATTTTGTTACTTACAACTTATAATAAAACAAAATTAGCCTCTGAGCTTATCATTAATCCCAAGAAAGAGTTTATATGTATCATATTGACTTGATTTTGAA
>CM046382.1:10445628-10466628 GCA_025413485.1 Ficus microcarpa | reverse complement strand
AATTATAATTACCAAACTAAATCAAGTAATAATTAAGTACTACCTAATTAATTAATTGATTAATTAATCAATTAGGTTAAGTAAAATTAAATTAATTAAATAATAATTAGTAATTTAACACTTACTAATTCATATGAATTAATTATTAATGTTAATTATGATGCAAATAAATTAAGCTGACTGTAATTTATTATAAATAAATAAATTAAAAAATAATATAATTATGATTCTATCTAATAATTATGTATTGTTAAATTAGGATAATTTTCCAAACTTGTGTAATAGGAGGTACAATTCTGAAAGTTTATTCACATACAAAAAGTAAGTACAAACCTCACTCATAGATAATTATGTTTGCTTGTTGATGTTCTATGTTTGCTATGAATTATCTTGATGATGTAGTGAATATACGAGTGATATGTATTGTTTTGATTAAGTATTTGATGTACATAATTTCTCTTACACTAATTTGTTCAACATACCTTACAGATAATTATGATATAATAATATGTGCATAGTGATATGTAAATCTACATATTATCATAATTAATAAGAATGAGGTTAATGAAATATAAGAGAAAGTGTCGTAGCAACCTCTAATTAGTTGAGATGATATGATAAGAACGAAAGTTATAAATTATGACCTTAGAGGTTATTAGATGGTCGCTCTCTTAACTCCCCATTGGTTGTGCGCATATGGGTATGTATACAAGGGACCTTAAGTAGACAATACATGTATATAATAAAATATAATTGAATACACATAGATCACATGCATTTTTGAACATTCATGTTATGACGTGTGATGATATGATTTTATAAAAATATTTTATGAGATATAATTTGTACTTGTTGAGCAAAAGTTCATATATTTGTGTTCATGCTGTAGATAACGAGGGTAAGCAGCCCGTTATTTAGATGTTTTCTAGACTATCGAAGCAATGTGGAAGCTATGAAGGAAATGAGTGGGATACTACGACGAATTTAATTTCCGCATTTAGACTTTTTAAATTACTTTGTATCAATTATTTTTAAAACTATGATTTCAATATTTCAGTACTACTAAACTAGTAGGAGTACTTAAAGACTTTAAGGTTTTTCGTTTTAACTCACATGACGTCAATTATTTACTCAGAATTTAGGTAATCACATAATAAATGTCATAAGTGAATTAATCCATATAAATGAACTTATTAAATAAATTATTTACACCTAAGTTCCAGTCCAATATATCACCACCACTAGACAATATGTCTATGTCTCTACTTAGAAGTCAGCTCGCTCCAGACGGTCAAGACAAACTATTTCCCCAATTGGATTTAGACAACACATGTAAGACCCGAATTTTTCCATGGACTCATGATTTCCATATTCATAAGGAATTAAAGTCCATATTATGTGTTTATAAGATGTTTCATGGAAAATTATAAATATCAATGTGAAATTCATAATTTTATTATCTAATGTTTGAGCTCTCATTAAATTAGCTATGAGACTCAATAAATGATTGATTGGCCATGTATGAAGCTTTTTATGGAAAAAGGCTTAACAAAAATCATGATTTTATGTTGGTCAAAGTTTAACCCGAAAAAGTCAAAGTTGACCAAAAAGTCAAAGGTTGATTCGAGAGGTCAAAGACATGACGGTAAAGTGATATGACAGGCAGTATGGAAAATATACTGTGAAAAACTGTCATTATAGACAAGATAGCAAGATCAAGATTCAAAACCACCATAGAAAAATCAAGCATACCAAGTTAGAAATAAAGGGCAAAAAGGATTTTGAAAAATAGAAAAAAAAATTTTACTGTCCATTTTTACACAGATAAATTTTGGACTGCAGTACAGTATAAAATACTGTTATTAGTGGATAATAGTATTAAAAATATCTGTGTAGCAAAAAAAAATGGACTGCATATCAAGAATTAGCCAAACGAGGCCTTAGGTGATGATATCACCTCACAGGCCTTAGGTGATGATATCACCTCACCATAGATTTATGACATCATAAATGATTAAATAAAGGATAGAACGAATTATGGAATTATCTAGAAGAAGGGTGAGGTGGCCGGTCACCTAGGGGGTAAAAATGCAAAGATTTTGTCATTTGGGGCCAAAATGTAATTTTTGAAAAATTGGTGATGTAAGCAGGTGATGTCATCAAGATGATGTCACCTTGATGAGGTAAGCAAGCCTTGGAGGGCAAGGCTTGGCCAGCCAACATGCCACCTATGAGGGGTTAAAGTGAAAATTTTGATTTTTGAGGGGCTAAAATGTAATTTTTAGAAAGTTTTTCAACCACTATAAATAGCCACCATAGAAGTCGGTTTTTGGTTGGAAAAAAATCAGAAAAACAGCCAAAATTCTGCCCTTTCTCTGCTCCAAAAATCTAAACCCAAATCAGCCACCTAAAGAGAGAAAAAAAAAGTTGTGAATCAAAGGGGTTTTGGTGCTAGAGTGTTAGGTTTTCTTCTAGTGACTTTAGGTGGGGATTTGGAAAATTTTTGGGATCATTTTCTGCACTTAGAGTCGACTGTGGGTAGAGGAAAAAGTGAGGAAAAAATTGGGGTTAGTGGTGCATGGTTTTGGTTCAAGAAACCAACCAAATTTTCGAGTACCAATTGGAGGACTAGAACCGGATTTGGAGAACCTAGGGGGAGAATTTGGTGAGCCAAACCCTAGCCCCAAAATTTTGGGATTGATCAAGGTAATAGCTCTAAACCCTAACATTTTTAATTGAGGTTTAATTTTGAAATTTAAGTGTATTTCCAAGCCATGATTGTAAAAGCATAAGCTCAAAGTTATTTATTTGCCCTAGGTTGATAGGTGTGTGCTTGATTAGATTTAAGGGTGGTTTGTTTATGAATTTTGATTGATTATACTTGCTAGGATTGCATACTAGATGTGAATGTGTTGTATGTTCCCCAATAATGCTCAAGCATGATTCAAGATGTATGTTAGGTTGTTAGAGTGATAATGGAATGAATGGAATGATGGAATGGAATTAGAATCATGCAACCCTAGGCTAGGGCAGTTTGGTTGATGGGCTGCATGGGCACGATGGGATTGCATGTATGTCAAATGGGATGCTAGAAAACGCTGCATGATTGTTCTTTAGGCTCCGCGTGTTCGGTTGAGTTAGTTTGCGACAATAGGATGTAAAACGAACCTAAAATCCAAAAAACTGCCAGGTTCGGGTGAACACTGGCCAGTTTTCTTGAAATTGGAATTTGAGGCCTTTAGAGGCTGAATTGAGAAAAACGTAAAACATGAAAGTTGTTCAGAAGAGGTTTTCCTGTAGGGCAGCATAAATAGTTTTTCAAAATGAGGTCCAATGGCCTCGGTTTTTGTAAAAACCCGAGCCTAACCGTGCCCAGGTTTTTATGCACGGTCAGGTGACTTTAACCAAGAAAATGGACACGTTAGAGTCCGAATTGAATTTTTCGTAAAACACGAAAGTTTTAGGATTTTTCGAGAGCTAGAACTTTCATGAAGACAACTTTTTCAGATTCGAATTGGATTTTTAAACTGACAATATTTCTAAAGACAATGCAGTGAACAAGAAATTCCTGCACAGAATTTTCTTAAAACAAACAGAAAAACTATATTTTTCAACAAAAACCACTGTTTTGACTGTGAAAACTATTCCAAAGGCAGTTTTCAGCCCTTAACAATTTTTATGAGTCTCCGTTTCAATAATCACGAATTTTCAGGTTTCGGATTTGAAATTTCCACATTTTTTCCAAAAAGTGAAGAAAATAGGATTTTTAAGCCAAGTGTTTTCAAGATAAGGAAAAATGGATTTTGGCCAAATGAATTTAAAGCTAAATAAGAAAACGATGATGGATAGTAACCAGGAGGGATACCCGAGTTACTGGGCCAAGTCCAAGCCCAAGTATGACCCATAGAGGGTTGACCTTAGTTGACCAAATATTGACTTTGGTTGACTAAAAGTTTGACCTAGATTGACATCCTTAAGGGTTACTCAATATAACCCTATAGGATACCAAGATTAATAATGGATCAAGAATGTTAAGATATAAGCCCAATGTTAGGATAATAACCTAACCCTAATGGTATGTGGGTTTAGCAACCAAGGTTACCTTAGGTAACCTAATGAGCTACCATGTGTATGCTAGGGGGAACATATAACAAAGGTTAAGAGTAAGAGTTGGTTAGGTCACTAACATTTTATGATAGGATTCTTATCCTATACCCTTTTGAATAGCAAGAAGTAACCTGCAGTTGCAACCCGAATTGAGACGGCAATATTCAAGAAACAGCACACGAGGTAAGTACAAACCTCACCTGCGGTATGAAAATAGTAACCTATTTTCAAGTATGCTATGTGTGCTATGCCATGTTATGATGAAATGTTA
Organism: Ficus microcarpa; assembly: GCA_025413485.1. Taxonomy (NCBI): domain Eukaryota; kingdom Viridiplantae; phylum Streptophyta; class Magnoliopsida; order Rosales; family Moraceae; genus Ficus; species Ficus microcarpa. The sequence goes on along the minus strand of CM046382.1, from coordinate 10,462,250 downwards.
AGTAAATGATATGATATGAATGCTATGTTATGTTAAGAATGCTATGCTATGCTATGTTATGGATGCCATGTTATCAATGTCATGTTATGAATGTCATGATAAATAATGCCAAGATAAAGAATGTCAAGAATAAGAATGCCAAGTTCTAAGAAGGACATGTTTTTAAAATGCCAAATTTTAAAAATGCCATGTTTTCAAAAATACCATGTTTTTGAAAAATGTCACATTTTCAAAGATGCTATGTTTTCAAAAAAAAAACACCATGTTTTAAAAAATGATACTTTTACGAAAAGGACACTTTTACAAAAATAACACTTTTACGAAAACGATACTTTTACGAAAATAACACTTTTATGAAAATGCCATATTACGAAAATGTCATGTTTACAAAAATACCACGTTTACAAAAATACCATGTTTACAAAAATACCACTTTTACGAAAATGACATGTTTATGAAAATGCCACGTTTATGAAAATGCCATGTTTCAAAAAAGGATATGTTTTTAAGAACACCATGCGATGTTTCAAAGAAAAGTATGTTTCTGAGGATGCCATGCCATGTTTCAATGAAATGTATGTTTTTTTTTTTAAGGATGCTATGCCATGGTTCAAAGAATGCTATGATTTTAAGAATGTCATGTCAAGATTCAAAGGATGACATGAATGATGAAATGTCCAATTATAATATGTTAAAGTGACATCATGAGATATGATCACTATTGTTAAACCATAAGATAAGAATGCACAAGTAAGGTGTCGTACCAACCTCCCATCAGATGGAGGGTTATCAATGTTCAAGTTCAATGTTTCCCAGAACTGTTAGGGACCTTGCAACCCCTAACTTTATCTGAAGAGCGCGCATATGGTACATACACAAAGGGGCCCAAATGTTAAAGGAAGATAATAAGTCTAAAAGGTCAATGGATCATAAAAGATTCATAAATAAACATAAATGGTTCATGCATATGTATACGATGTATGTGATGATAAAATGTTTTGTGAGATTAAGTTTGTGCTTATTGGGCGAAAGCTCATCAGATATATTTCATACTGTAGGTAAGAAGCCTGCAGTTTAAATTGATGGGCTATGTGGACAATGCGGTGGATGAAGGGCGGTGTGGGATACCACTACGCATATTTTCCGCAATCTTTTCTGAGTTAATGGGTTTATGTATATATGTATATATATCTCAAACATAACTTCTGCTATATGGTATACATAGTGTGGGAGACTTTGAATAGTCTTTTTATTTCAATATGTAAGTATAACTAGTTTGCTACGGGCTATTCTATTTATCTATATGTATGTTGAGAAAAAAAAAAATTTTATTCTCAAATTTTCAAGTAAGGTATAGATAAGTATGAAAGGTGACGGCCCTACGTAGGTCGGGGCGTCACAACATAACAGTCTTAACATGAGTTAGATTTCTCAATCTAACTTCATTGACTGCGGACTATGAATTTAGAGTGCTTACCTTAGAATGTTGTCTTCTTGCATACAAAATCCATTGTATACAATATTTTAACAGTTTAAATACCAAGTAGTTAGTGAGCCATATATTTTGCTTACATTTACTTTAACATGTAATGAAAACAGAATAAAAATGATGTAATGAAAAAACCTCAAATATAAATTAATAATCAATTCAAAATAATAAATGAAATATATAAAAATGTCTTTCATACATAGAGCATTCCTAACAATCTCCCACTTATCCTAAAGGAGTAAATGTGTCATATCTTGCATCTCCATGGCCTCTACGTGCCTTTCAAATAGCAATAATGTAATGAAAAAACATCATATATAAATTAATAATCAATGAAATATATAAAAATGTCTTTCATACTTGGAGCATTCCTAACAATTTCCCACTAGTTCTAAGTGAGTAAATGTATCATATCTCACATCCCTATAACCTCCACATATCTTTCAAACAGGGATGACAATGGGTCGGAGCGGGGTCAGGGAATGCTTTTCCATCCTCATCCTCGTCCCAATCTTCGCTTAAATGGAAGTGAGGCTGGGGATGGAGATTCCTCGTCAAAGAGGCTTCCCCTATACTCGACCCATTCCCTATCTATTATAAATATAAATTTGAAAATATAACAAAGTAAAAGCAAACAATAAATTATAAATGCATCATAAATTTAGTTCAAAACCAAAGATTTCATAAACAAACCAACTTCTAAATATATGCAAATAAAATCTTAAAAAATAAAGCTATTAAAAGTTTCATCAAAACATTATAAACTCTTAAAATTAAACCTTTATAAAACACTTAAGGGGAAAAAAATCCTTGAAACCAAAAAAAAAATATATATATATATATACATATATATCATTTTTTGTCCTTTCCTCATAGTTTCAATATTCATTTCTTGGATGTACACACTTTCAAAAATGATTTTCATATAATATTACATACTTATAAATATATATGAAATCACACATATATGTACATATATATATAAGGATGGGGGCGGGGCGGGGCGGGGCGGGACGGGGAGTGCTTTACCCATCCCCAGCCTGCTAAGTTTCGGGGATATGATTTAATTTCCGTTCCCATCCCCCATCCCCGCACCGATCAGGGCGGATCCCCACAAGGCCACGTCCCTACGGGGAATATTGCTATCCCTACTTTCAAAGCTTCTAGTCACCAAAGTCTTAGTAAAGGGATCAACAAAGTTGTCATTGGACGTGATCTTACAGACATCTACTATTCCTTCCTTCACATACTCTTTAACAATATGGTATCTTCAATCAATATGTTTTGTCCTCTTGTGGTGCCTTGATTCCTTGGTGTTAGCTATTGCCACACTATTATCACATTAAAGTGTAATAGCTTTGTCTGCTCCAGGAAAACTTCAAGGTCTCTAAAGAATTTGTGGAGCCAAATTGCTTCCTTGGATGCATTGGCTATTACCACATATTCTGCCTCCATCGTGGAGTCAACAATGCAACTCTGCTTAATACTCATCCACGCAATGGAGCCCCCTCCTTGAATAAATATCAAACCGGAAGTTGATTTCCTCGAATCCCTACAAGATTGGAAGTCTGAATCTGTATATCCAGCAAGTGTCAGGCTCCTTCTAGAATACACAAGCATATAGTTCCTTGTTCTTTTAAGATACTTGAGGATATATTTCAGGACTTGCCAATGCTTGATTTTGGGGTTTGATTGATACCGATTTACTATACCAACTGCATAACAAATATCAAGGCTAGTACAAAGTATAGTGTACATGAGACTTCCTACAACAAGATGCATAATGATTTATTTCCTAAAATCAAAAGAAAGTTCAATCAAACAAGTAGCGGCTGTCCATAAGATAGAATTTTATGGGTTTTGAGTGTCTAAACCATGTGTTCTGCAGTCTTCTTCTATTGCTTTCTTTTCTAAATTAAGTGAACTTTTTCTTCTTCTTTTTTTTTTTTTTTTGGTGAATAAAGGATCTAGGGGTGGCCCTATCATTTCTAGGTTTTCAGCTTCAGAGGTAGGAACTCCTTTCCCTTGGTATGGCAAGGAGACATGTTCTTTATACTAGTTTTTCTCGGTCAGTCATCCGGGGTCTATCCTGTCATCCCCTAACCATGCTACAACAGTTGAAGCTAGAGCGAGGTCTAAGGGGAGGCAAATGGGAATCGAATCTAGGTGGACGAAGGGAAGAAGCTAGCAAAGTCACCCACCATTACCAACCCATCCACCCTTGTGGCTATGTTTAAGTGAACTTTTTCTTGACTCTATACACAATTATCGAAGAAGATACTGATCCCGAGAAAGACTAATTTTTGTAAAATATATATAGAATGTGGTAAATACATTATTTACACTTAGCAAATATAAGATCAATGCTTGGCAAATAAAATATTTACACTTAGTACATATAAATGTACATTGTCTATAAATATATACAGATCTAGTGATAGATCTAAAAATTTATCTTTGTGGGGATACATATGAGGATAAAATCTTAGACTAAACAATGAATTTAAAGCGTTACAAATTTAATATTTTTTGTTTTAAAAGAATTTTAATTTTCTTTTCATGTTTAGTAACATGTTTTGATTATTACATACTGTTTTTATATTTTTAAAGCATTGTAAAATTTGTCCTTAAATTTGTCCTAGTTGTTAGTCTTATCATACGGAAATAAAAGTTTTTAGCTCATAATATGTTAATGAAAATTGAATTTCACTTTTATTTATTTTACATAGTCGTTTTTTCCATTTAAAAGTGATTTTTTAAATATTTTAGAGGTGAACTTTTTTACTAATAAATAAAAACTTACACCAATATTTCCATTCAGGGTAATTTTAAAGGCAATAAATCTTTTAAAAGCAAAGAAGTTTTAATCAAATTAAGAAAGATAAAGAAATTGGAGGGGAAAGAATACTAAAACATTAAAATAAGCTTAAGTGTTATGTGGAGCATCTTTTGAAAAAAAAAAAATTACTACAAATATTTAAAGAAGTATGGGTGGTTAAGTCCGTAACTGTATAGCATGACATTATTTACAGGTAAGTACATGATTTCCCTATAAATAAGCAATGAAAATATTGTAAATTTCGGATTTCCTAAAAAAACAAAATACTATCACAAAACACCGGATTTATTAATAAAATTATTATTTGATATTTTTAATAAATAAAGAATTTATTATCTTATGAATCCTCAGTCAAAATATAGTAAAAAAAAAAAAACTAGATTTACTTGATTTAGTCAATAAGTTTTTTGATTTTACAAATACGAAATTTCTTTGAAAAAAACACTATAACTATAAGATAATAAAAGTATAAAGAAATGTAAATATAATAAACATGGGATTTACCTAATAAGTTTTTTAATAAATAATTAGGTTGGGTGGCCGTTTTAAGTAGGGGTGGCAATACGGGTCGCGACACGACGACACGAATCGAAAACGACACGAATTTTGCGAATCGAAAACGACACGAATAGTGAACGGGCCAAATTCGGGTCACCCGAAATTGACACGAAAAAGAACGGGTCGGGTTCGGGTTGGACCGAACACGACCCGAACACGACACGAATGGCAAAATGCGTCGCGACACGACAACACGAATCGAAAACGACACGAATTTTGCGAATCGAAAACGACACGAATAGTGAACGGGTCAAATTCGGATCACCCGAAATTGACACGAAAAGAACGGGTCGGGTTCGGGTTGGACCCGTGAACCCGAACACGACACGAATTGCCACCCCTAGTTTTAAGCCACTCATTTGAGTAGATAGCCGGATTTTTTTTTATTTTTAGGTTTTTTTATGCTTTTACACACTGTATTTTATTTTTACTCAAAAATATACCATGCGTTTCGAATTTTTATATTTGTATATCATTAGATTAATATGAAACTTTCCTTTTTTTTTTTTTTTATGGTAAGAGAGGAATATGGTTATAAATTTCATTTGTTGAGTGGCATACAAATAGAATATTTATTATATAGAGATACAGCTGAATACAACTGAAATTTTTCAAAAACAATTTACGTATAAAAACTGAAATTCAAAAATTGAGTCTGCCTCCACTTAACTATAAAGATTAAAGATAGTAAATGAACAGTGATAACCTAAAAGGGACACAAACTTTTTTTTCTTTTTTTTTTTTTTTTTTTTTAAGATGAGGCTAAATGTATACAAGGAAGATTTGCCATTTTTACAATAACCATAACCTATATATATATATATATATGTTTGTGATAATCATAAATAATGTATATTTGTATATATCTTCACCATGTGATTCCTTTTAGAAAAGTTTTAGATACAACTGAAATTAAAATACAAGTCAGTACAAATAGAATCACAAAAATACAAAATATTTGTACTTTTCTAGATTTAGAGTAACATCATTAGATTTTGAACCCAGTCTGGTTAGAGTATACATTTTCTTATACTTGTTGGAAGATTGCTAAACTAGTCAAACGCTAGCTTGTAAGTATAAGTTTATGTGACAATATTTATAGATTAGATGGACCTTCTTTCTTTGTTCACTGATCTCGACATCTAAATAAGCTTTTCTGATATGCTGAAGCTCCCTGATCACATCTCTTGTTTTAATTCATTCATTTGGTGATTCCTTTGAACAAGCAAGCCCAATCTCTAGGAGTGAAACCAAGTGCTTCTATAGATGAGCACTAATCCAGTTTCAATTTGAGAAGTTGTTGCTTTCTTCTTCCACTTCAACCTCAATGCCTCCATTGTTGCCACCATAGTTTCTTCTATCTTCTCTAGCTCTCAACACATTTTCTCCTGCTTGTCTACAGAGAAGAGAAGAGTCCACAATTTACACAAGCCTGTCAGGCAATGTTGTCTTGACAAAGTCATGGAGATTGAAATCGTCTTCGAACATTTTATTGGTGGGTCTTTTTCTTGTGAACATCTCCAACACAAGGATTCCATAGCTATATACGTCTCCCCTTTTTGACGGCCCACCACCTATTGCGTACTCTACAAACAACACAAAACAACACCAAATTCATAAACCATTTTTCTGATGATATGATAGTGATGGTTTTTATTATTTTCTTTTGTATGCCCTCACACGAGATTCTTTCAGTACTTATGGTAATTATCAACAATCAAAATAATGCATGTTTTATTATTTATCATGGCAATTATAGTAATTACCAGTGAGACCGTTGCAAAAATAAAATAAAAATAAGTACTATTTAGAGATTACTGTTTTGTTAGTACTATGAAAAAAATTTCATGGTTATGAATTTTTGCATGTGAACTTGTAGAGTATAAAAAAGAACGAGATGTACATAAGCAGCTGTCATGAAAGAAGAGTAGATTATCACAATCAATTGTTTGCTATATATCAAGTAATAAAATTCCATTAACTTATTTACATCTAGAAAAAAAAAAAAATCCAAGAAATGAAGAATTACAAAACTGTTACCTGGAGGAGTATAGCCAACGGTTCCCTTTATGCTAATTGTGCTACCTACACTTGTAGGAAGAGTTCATTCTGACTGTTATATCCTAGATAAAGTCTAGACATTCAAGTGAGGTTTCCCATGGAAGGAGGAATATTTCCGGATAATCTATTTTGATACAAATACAAACCCTACAAATTTTGCAACTCTCCCAAAGAAGTTGGAATTACACCAGTGAACAGATTATCAAACATAATCAAGACCATTAAGTTGACTAGATTTTCCAACATCGCAGGAATATTCGTAGATATTTGATTGCCTTCAAGATAAAGCTCAGTGAGCCGGGTTGACAAATTAGCCATTGATGAGTTTGGTACAAAATTATTCAGACTTTCCCAATTAATATTTCCAGTTGGCTACAATTTGTTAAAGATGGATCATAAAATCTAAACTATTAGCTGAATAACTACCTAAACTATTGTCATCGAATCCGAGCCACCAAAGATCCGGGAGATTTCCCAAAATAGTTGGAACTTGTCAAAAAAAAAAAAAAAGTTATTCCCAATAACTTCAAAGAGTTGTAGTCGAGTAGCATTTGAAAAGGAAAATGGAATTACCTTCTAGCATGTTGTCACTAAAATTGAGATGTTGCAACCAACGGAGACGACCGATTTGCAGTGAGATTTCACCAAAAGAAGCTATTATCTTCTACACCAATGAACCTCAAAAAGCCTAGGTTTCCAATTTTAATAAAATGCGAATGGATCCTAGCAAGTTATAGCCCTAACATTTAATTTTAGTCCTAAAATTTTTGTACAATTTGTGTTGTGTCCCCATTTATAAGAAAAATTACAACTGTACCCTATTCAAATTTTTTTCTAAAGTTTATATAGATTTGTTTATACACTCATTATATGAAAACCTTCATTGTGACCACGTTCAATTACTAAATTATATAATTATGTCTTTTTTGTAGAAAAAAGTTATCACTAATTTTTAAAAGCCCCCGCTAAAACTATTTTATGGCTCTTGTTGACTACCTCTAGTTTGTACTTCTTTTTTTTTTTTTTTTTTAATGTTTTTCAACCAACTAGACTTTCATGACTTGCATTTATTAAGTACATAACTTATCTTCAGAAAATTTTAAAGGACAAAAATTTTAACAAATTTTTCCCTCTATTATCTTTTCATGACTTATTATTATTTTTTAATAAGCGTGTCACGCATCGCCATTTAAGATGGGCCATGTTAATCAACTTAATTTACAAGTCAAAAGAATTACATAGATATCTTTTTATTATTATCATTTTGTTTTTAATACTGACTCCCTAAGTGATCCATAATAACGGTTAAGAAAGCAGACAATCCCATTATTTCGTATAGTCTTCCTTTTTCAAATTGTCGTTTCTCTTACTAATCTCGTTTTTATTTCTTAGTTTCTCAAGTTTATGTCGTTTTATCATGACGTTATGCAGTCGTATTTGTCTTTGCACTCCTTTACGTCAAGATGTCGTTCTAAATCTTCATGTTGTATTCTAAGTTTTCTCTTTTTTCTTGTTCTGAAATGGCCTTCAGCCTCCGTTGTGCAAATTGAAAGAAAGAGTGTTTTTTTTTTTTCTTTTTTCTTTTTTTTTTTTTTGGTTGTTTTTGTTCAATTAACTTACTCTGTTTAGTAGGTGTGAGTTGTCTTCACTTACAGTTGCCATTTTCATGACCATAACTATAAGCCCATAACACAAACAGGCCTATAAATTCAAGAGAAGAAATCCGAAGGAAAAAAAAAAATCCATAAACTTTATGACTACCATGCTTGAATAGTAGATGCATGTACAAACGTCAAAGTCTATTAATTGAGCAAGTAAAAGAAAATTAATAATAATAGTAAAGGATATTTACCATTGAATTCCTTTTAGAAAAGTATTAAACACCTGAAATTAAAACACAAATCAACACAAATCAACAAAAATATGTTTGCAGAAACACAAAACATTTTTTTTTTCTAATTAAGGAAAAATATATTAGAATTCGGACCCTATCTAGCTAGCTAGTATAGATATTTTCTTATATTTGTAGGAAGGTTAATGGGCTGGCCAAATGCTAGCATGTAATTTAATTTGTAAATTATAAGTTCAAATTCAGTGAGAATATGTGGCAGTACTTATATATTACATGAACCTTCTTCTCTTTCTATGGTTCACAGCATATATATAAGCACTTCTAATATGCTGAAGCTCACTGGTCACATCTCTTATGTCGTGTTTCCGTTCATGTCATATTTTTTGTTGTTGTCGTTTTCCAGATGATGTTCGATGATGGTGTTATTATTTCTTATCATTGTTGTCGTTTTCTATATATTGTTATTATGTTTTTTGCAGTCTTCTTTCCAGTTTATATCATTTACCAACCGAGGAAGGCCTTTTTTTGTTTTTGCTGGCAGTTTTGTTTGTTATCGTTACTTATTCCTTTTTTATTTGCTTAATTAATTCCTCATCGTTTCTCTAATTGATGTCATTTAGAATTTGTTATCACATTTCCAGTTCATGCCGTATTTGCCTTTGTGGTCATCTTTACTCTTTATAAAGATGTAGGTTTTTTCATGTTCACTCCGGTTTCTTTTTAATTTTCTTCCTTGTCGTTTTTCTTGTGAATATTATTTTCAGTTTAATTATGTTTTGTCAGTTTTTATTGTTTGGTTATTTGTCATTTTTCTAAAAATGTCATTTATCTGATTAATTTTGTAATCTTGATCTTGTCGCTTTTGCCCAAGTTGTTGTTTCATGAGTTTATGTAGTTTTATTACGCTAGACTTCTTCACTTATGTCGCTTTCCTTATCTCTATACCTGATGCGTTTATGATTCATTGTTGTATTTATCTACGATGTTGTTTTTGTTTTTGTTTTTAGTTCATTTGGTATTTTTCCCTTCTCTTTTCTGATTTTATTCGTTTAACTTATCCTTATCATTTTCTGTTTAATGTTGGTTTTCCAATTTCTATTGTTTGCATATATTTTTTGTTTTCATCTCGTATCTCTTAATAATGTCGTTTTTATTTCTTCATTGTTTCTTTTCATAGTTGTAGGGCATGTTTGTTTCGTATGCACATTTTCAAAATAGATAGAAAAATAACAAAAAAAAGTTTTTTTTTCCTTCAAAATTTTCCATCATTCTTCTCATTTTGAGAAAGGTGGACATTTCATTCTCAAACTTATTTCGTACAATATCCTTTTGCAATTCTTTTGGAATCTTTTTGAATTCTTCTCCCAAATGCACTACTCCCCACATTATTTAATTAACGCCCAAAAATGCGCATGCAAAGCGATCGAATGTAGCATAGATTGGCCGGTCGTATACACAGGGAGGCAACAATAAAAACAAATAATATTAATGGAGATAAACGTTAAAAAATTAAGGAAATAATAAGGAGTGAAAGTATTTTTTTGGTGGATTTTTGTAATAAAGAAAATGAAGAAAATATTAGAAAGAGATTTAAGTAGAGAAAAATTCAATAATAAATGAGACGAGGCATTGTGAATTCCTTTATATGCTCTGTTTTCTGAGTTGATTCAAAATTTCAATTTATGATTCAATTGTACATTTCACATCCCAAACGAACAATCAGAAAATACGGAATTAAAGATCAACAAAAATAACGAATGCTTTTCAATGGATTAAATCTCAATGTCAAACCAAATGGATTTATCGTTATAAGTTATTCAAAATCGACAAAGTATTGATTTTAGCAAATTGCAGTAAAATACAACTAATAAAACAAATCTTGTCAAAATAGATATGTGATAAAATTACACCAACAAAACATGATTGAATTTATATAAAAGATTAGCACAAAATATTTTAAATAGAAAAATGAGATGAAAATATTCAATCCACTAAACATATAATCTTTACAACTAAAAGAAAATCAAACTCAAATTAGATCACTTGATACACAAATTCATCACTAGTCTCATCAAAGTGTCTAACCTAATTTGTAATTCATCTCACAAAGATCTAAAAGGAAAATATGAGATGAAAATGCATGGAGAAGAAAACCACAAGAAAAATTACTCTCAAAACGAAGCCAAAAACAATGAAAAATGATTCAGAAAAAGACGTCCCTTCTTGCTGGCTGCTCAGCATTATGTAAGCCGAAAGGACGGTGAGAAATTCATCCAACAAATCCGCTGTTACCAGCTGGGGGACTGGGCTTGCGGGCCCAAATTGACGCAGCCCACAATCTCGCACGCTGGGAAGGAAAGCTCGCACGCAGGGGACAATGCCACGTGGCAGGGAAAATTGCTGGCGAATGGCGGAGCGACACGTGGCAATGCTGAGAGAAACCCAAAGGAAGTAAAATAAAAGAAAAAGAAGAGGAAAAAGAGAAAAGAAAGGAAAAGAAAAAAGTAATGGGAAAATAAAAGACTAAAAATTGATACAAAATAAATTAAAATTAATTATTTCCAAAATAAATATCTTGAATTAAAATGATGGAACTGTTTAATAAAAATTTAAATTATTTAATAAATGACATGAACAAAAGTATATTTTTATGTACTTATTACCGTCGAAACAAAGTTTAGAATTTTTTTGTTTTCAATAAGGAAAGTTTTTTTTATATATTTAAATAATCTTTCATTTTCAAAATAAAATAATTTTTTCATTTCAAAAATATTTTTTTTTTCATTTTAAAAATGAATATGTGATCTAAACAGGTTATAGTTTGCTTAATTTTATGTCATCTTTGTCACATTAGTGATTAGACTTCTTTGCTCATATTGCTTATCGTTTTCTCTAATTGATGTTTACAACTTGTGGTATTTGTCTTTCTTGCATTCTTGATAATAGTGGCAGTTTTCAAGTTAATGTCATAACTTGTCTTAGTCGTTCATGAGATTATATCGTTTTTCTTGTCTTTATCCTTTTCTCTTTAATATGTATTTTCGACTATTTAAAGGATTGCACATACACTCTTCTTTTTAAGGATTCCCAAAGTTCATATCATTTTTCTTGTCTTTGTCCTTTTCTTTATGAAGTTATCTTTTTCATTATTATTATTATTATTATTATTATTTCACTGCTTTCAGGATTACGTGTCCACTTTTCTTTTCCTACAACGCGATCTCCCACCAGGGACGTAGGGAGAAGAGGCCTAGGGGGCTTAAGCCCCCACCCAACTTTTGTTTGTTTGTTTGTTTTTCTTAAATAGCCTATAATTTTAACTAAATTTTTATAGTAGTCCCCTAAAAATAAAAAACTTGCTCAAATAACCTTTTTCTTATCCATGATATCAGTATCAGTCTAAAAAAAAAATTTTGGCTTCGTTACTGTCTCCCACGTTTTAGTACAAAATAAAAGCCTCATAAATGATGATTTGCAAGTTTCTTTGCTTTGTTTATATTTGTTATATTTCCAGTAATGTCATTTTCATATTCTTGTGGTTTTCTTGGAAGTTATTGTTTCCCAAGTTTATGTCATTTTATCACGAGTCTTTATGCAGTCGTATTTGTCTTTGTACTCCTTTACGTCAAGATGTCGTTCTAAATCTTCAGGTCGTATTCTAAATTATCTCTTTTTTCTTGTTCTGAAATGGCCTTCAACCTCCGTTGTGCAAATTGTAAGCAAGTTTTTTTTTTTTTTTTTTGGTCGTCGTTTTGTTCAATTAACTTACTCCGTTTAGTAGGCGTAAGTTGTTTTCACTTACAGTTGCCATTTTCATGACCATAACTATAAGCCCATAACACAAACAGTCCTATAAATTCAAGAGAAGAAATCAGAAGGAAAAAAAAAATCCATAAACTTTATGACTACCATGCTTGAAGAGTAGATGCATGTACAAACTTCAAAGTCTATTAATTGAGCAAGTAAAAGAAAATAATAATAATAATAATAAAGGATCTTTACTGTGGGATTCCTTTTAGAAAAGTATTAAACACCTGAAATTAAAACACAAATCAGCAAAAAGATGTTTGCAGAAATACAAAACAAAATTTTTTTTTTCTAATTAAGGGAAAATATATTAGATTTCGGACCCAGTCTAGCTAGTTAGTATAGATATTTTCTTATATTTATAGGAAGATTAATAAGCTGGTCAAATGCTAGCATGTAATTTAATTTGTAAATTATAAGTTCAAATTCAGTGAGAATATGTGGCAGTACCTATATATTAGGTGAACCTCCTTTTCTGTCTATGGTTCTCAGCATCCATATGAGCACTTATGACATGCTGAAGCTCATTGATCACATCCCTTATGTCGTATTTCCGTTCCTGTCATATTTCTGTTGTTGTTATTTTTCAGGTGATGTTCGATGATGATGTTATTGTTTCTCATCATTGTTGTCGTTTTCTATATATTGCTATTATGTATTTTGCAGTCTTCTTTCCAATTTATATCGTTTACCAACCAAGGAAGGTCTTTTTTTGTTTTTTGTTTTTTTGCTGGGAGTTTTGTTTGTTATCGTTACTTATTCCATTTTTATTTGCTTAACTAATTCCTCATTGTTTCTCTAATTGATGTCGCTTAGAATTTGTTATCACATTTCCAGTTCATATCGTATTTGCCTTTGTGGTCATCTTTACTCTTTATAAAGATGTAGGTTTTTCCATGTTCACTTCGGTTTCTTTTTATTTTTCTTCCTTGTCGTTTTTGTTGTGAATATTATTTTTTGTTTAATTATGTTTCGTCAGTTTTTATTGTTTGGTTATTTGTCGTTTTTCTAAGAATGTCGTTTATCTGATTAATCTCGTAATCTTGATCTTGTCGCTTTTTCCCAAGTTGTCGTTTCACGAGTTTATATAGTTTTATAATGCTAGACTTCTTTACTTTTGTCGCTTTCCTTATCTCTATATCTGATGCGTTTATGATTTGTTGTCGTATTTATCTATGATGTCTTTTTTTTTCTTTGTTTTTTTTTAGTTCATTTGATGTTTTTCCCTTGTCTTTTCTGATTTTATTCGTTTATCTTATTCTTCTTGTTTTTTGATTAATGTTGGTTTTCCAATCTCTATCGTTTGCATTTTTTTTTTTTTTGTTTTTATCTCATATCTCTTAATAGAGTTGTTTTTATTTCTTTATTGTTTCTTTGGTAGTTGTAGGGCATGTTTGTTTCATATGCACATTTTCAAAATGGATAGAAAAATAACAAAAAAAGTGTTTTTTTTTTTTTTCCTTCAAAATTTTCCATCATTCTTCTCATTTTGCGAAAGGGTGAACATTTCATTCTCAAACATATTTTTTACAATATCCTTTTGGAATTCATTTGGAATCTTTTTGAGTTCTTCTCACAAATGCACTACTCCCAACATCATCCGGTTGATGCCCAAATCTTGTCAAAATATATATGTGACAATATTACACCAACAAAAGCATGATTGAATTTATACAAAAGATTAGCACAAAATATTTTAAATAGAAAAATGAGATAAAAAGATTCAATCCACTAAAATATAAAATTTTTATAACTAAAAGAAAATCAAACTCAAATTAGATCACTTGACATACGAATTCATCACTAGTCTCACCAAAGTGTCTAGTCTAACTTGTAATTCATCTCACAAAAATATAAAATTAAAAAAAATGAAAATATGAGATGAAAATGCAAGGAGAAGAAAACCACAAGAAAAATTAATCTCAAAACAAAGCCTAAAACAATGAAAAATGCTTAGGAAAAAGACGTTCCTTCTTGCTGGTTGCTCGGCATTATCTAAGCCGAAAGCATGGTGAGAAACTCAGCCCAACAAATCTGCTGTTACCAGCTGGGGCACTGGGCTTGCCGGCTTGGCTGGAGCTGGGCTTGTGGGCCCGAAGTGACGCAGCCCACAATCTCCCAAGCTGGAAAGGAAAGCGCGCCGGCCGCGGGGGTTGGGAAGGAAGTGACACGTGGCAGGCGCTGGGCAGCTGGCTCGGGAAAACTGCTGGCGAATGGTGGAGCGACACTTGGCAATGCTAAGGAGAAACCGAAGGAAGTAAAAGAATAAGAAAAAGAAGAGGAAACAGAGAAAAGAAAGGAAAGAAAAAGTAATGGGAAAATAAAGACTAAAAATTAATACAAAATAAATTTAAATTAAATATTTCCAAAATAAATATCTTGACTTAAAATGATGGAAATGTTTAATAAAAATTTAAATTATTTAATAAATGATATGAACGTAAGTGTATTTTTATGTATTTATTACCATCCAAACAAATTTTAGACATTTTAAGTTTTGAATAAGGAAAATTTTTTAAATATCCAAATAATCTTTCATTTTCAAAATGAAATGGCTTTCTCATTTCAATTTATTTTTTCTATTTTAAAAATGAATATGTGATCTAAACAGGTTGTAGTTTGCTTAATTTTGTGTCGTCTTTGTTACATTAGTGATTAGACTTCTTTACTCATATTGCTTATCATTTTCTCTATTTGATGTTTACAACTTGTTGTGGTATTTGTCTTTCTTGCATTCTTGATAATAGTGCCAGTTTTCAAGTTCATGTCGTAACTTGTCCTAGTCGTTCATGAGATTATGTCGTTTTTCTTGTCTTTGTTCTTTTCTCTTTAATGTATATTTTTTCGACTGTTTAAAGGATTGCGCATGCACTCTTCTTTTTAATGATGTTTTATATGATTCTATTCTTTGTTGAGATTTGTTATTTTTCTAGTGATGTCCTTTTTTACTTCTTGTCGCTTTCTTCAAAGTTATCATTTCTCAAGTTTTGTTATTTTGTGACATTTAGACTTTTTAAGAGTCATATTTATTTGTGTACTCGTTTTCTTTAGGATGTCATTTTCCAAGTTGATGTCATATTTTTCTTCTTCTTAAAGGGTCTTCACTGACTAAATTGTAAGGGTAATTACAAAAAAACTCTTATGTTAAGTTGAATGTGATTTTTCAATCTATATTTTTGAAAAATAATAGTAGTATTTCCTATATTTGTCAAATGGATTAAAATTCTCCCATATTTAAAAGACATAAATGATCTTCTTGAATTAAACATTACTTTATGGGAAAAAAAGAGATATAACCATAATGCATATCCAAAGAAATTAAAGTTCCTCAATTCCAAGATCTATAACCATAAATAAGCCATAATGCATATATGTATATGAGGCATATCCAAAGAGAACAAGTCATAAAAAAAACATCCATAAACAAGACTATTTCGCTTAAAGAGTGCAAATACAAAAGTCAAAGTCTGCATTCTTTGAGATAGTTATGAAAAATAAAAAAGAAAAAGAAAAAGAAATATCTTCACCATCTGATTTCCTATATAGAAAAGTTTTAAGCACTTGAAATTAGAACACAAGTCAGTTTGAATACATTCTAAAACACATAAAAAGATTAAAAGCAAAGTGTTAGATTTCGAACATAGTCCAGCTAAAAGAGATATTTTCTTTTATTTATAGGAAGATTACAAAATTGGTCAAGTGCTAACTTGTAAATTAAAGGTTTAATTTTAAGTTTCTTTTGAAGAATAAGAGTTGTCTCATTATGTTCCTTACAACTCAAAATGTAATAAAAATCTCTCTTAAATTTTTTACGATAAGTTGCAATTTTTATATCCCAATCATTGAAACATCAATTTTTTTATTTAAACCATGTGTTTTTGTCGGGTTACCCACACGCGCTTAAAATCATTACAAAAATTATCCCTTACCAACTTGCCAAGGATGTGATTAAAATTGTTCAAAAAATTGACGTTTGAATGTAAAAAGTACTCGATATTAAAAAAAAAAATAGAGAA
>CM046382.1:10295528-10445528 GCA_025413485.1 Ficus microcarpa | reverse complement strand
TATTTTTTATTTAAAATGAAAATAAGCTGTAAAGATTCTAAAACTTTTTAGGTAAATTTAATAGAACAAAAAAATTTCACATGGCACACGGCACATTTCATATTAAATTGTCCAGTTCATGTCTCCTTTTCTAACTTTTGTGCTTTACCAAAAGTACAAACGTCAACTAGATAGAAGTGGGAAAGAGTTTTGTTCTTAAACCTTCCCTTTCAAGTAATCTAACGATCCAAATTTTTTCACTCTTTTAATTTCAGGTAAATAACATATAATATTTATATTTATTAAATATAAAATTATAATTTCATGATATAAATATCAATAAATAATAACTATGCATTTATAATGTTATACTAGATGTCATTGGTCGTCTCATATCTGTCAAAGGCATCGAGGAATCCAATGAAGGCAATAGATTGATTAAAAGATAGAATTTAATAATTCAAAATATCATGTAACTATAAATTATATATTATTATAAATATATTTTCATTAAATTGAAAATCAATTATTAATAATTTATTAATTTAAATTTATTATATTTTACATAGAAGAATTACTGAACAAAATTCTTTGGAGAAAGATTGGAGAAAACTTTGATGAAAGTGCAGTCCAAAGAATGTCCGAACCAGTAGTGATCGCCTTTACAGCAATAGTAGTCAAACAATATCTTGGTAAGTATATATACAATAAAAAATAATACAAATTTATTTTAAATAATAATAGTTTAACATCTTCAGTTATTAATTTTAATAATTATAAATATAAAGGTGGACTTTATGTGACAAGCACTTCTTGAACTTCATTTTATTTTGAGCCAGACATCGCTGAATCAAAGAAAATTAAGAAAAGGTATTATAAATATTTATTACAAAAATATTACAATAATTTACATTTTTTAGTTTATTCAAACATTTATATTAATTAATATATTATTTATTTATAGGTTTAATCATTCCATTCAAGAAATACACTTTACTACACCATCAATCCAAAAACCGATAATATTTAAAGAATAGAAGATTATGAATAGAATGACGATAGGCGACCTCAGAGCCTTAGATCCGTATCAAAATCAGATAAATATTTATTCATTACCTGTCGATTATAAAATATAATTTATTAAATATTTTTTATTTGAACAACAGGACAAAAAAATTTACTACAAAATCAACCATCACTGAACTTAATCCACAACAAGGTTGGTTTTACAACGCATGTCCACGCTGCTACAAACGTGTCAAACAATCATGAGCTTTATGGTGGTGTGACACTCATGTATATTTAACAATGATACCAGTCAGCTAGTAATATTATTTACCTTTATTATAAAAAAAATTAATAAAAACTTTTAAATAGTAAAAAAAAAATAAATAGATATATAATATTTATAACATGTACAAACTTAATACTCGAATCAAGGATAGTACTGGTAGAATGAATATTGTCATGCTTGGAAGAACTGTTCAATCACTAGAAAATAAAGCTTGCTCGATACTAACAATTCAAGATTGATACACTGATCCAAACATCATTCCCCCTCTCCTCGATCAACTTAAAGGCATGTCAAAAAGATTTTTGATTCAGTTTCATCCAAGAGGTGCTTTTATTGATGCAACGGTTGTCGAAATTTTTGACGATAATGAATCGCTAATGTTATTACCTGCACCATAAACTGAATCCCCTAAACATATCCTACCACCACTAGCATCGTTGGATCCAGAAACGCTACAACCAGAGACAAAAATAATTGCAAAAAAAAAAAAAAAAAAAAAAAACAACTCCGTTTCACCCATCCAATGACAAAAGAAATTAAACTAAGGTAAGTTATTATTAATAATTTATTTTAAAATTTCTTAAGTTCTTCATTCAACATATATATATATATCAAAAACTATTATATAAGTATATTTATTATTCTTTCAGGCCTCAACAACATTCTTCAACAAAAATACAAACATTTTCAGCTGACTCATCTAAAAACGAAAGAAAACAAGGTAGAATTATCGTTTTATATAATTACATATTATATAATCATACTTATTTAATTTTTGTTTATAAATATAAAATAATTATGTTTTTTTTTTTTCCTTATCTCATAACAGATCACAAGAAAAGCTGCAGGTTGAAAACATGTTTGTAAATATATATATATATATATATATATATCTTTATTTGTATGTATAACTTCGACATTTTAATATAAACATGAATATATACTCTAATATTAAAATAATAAATACCAAAAAATATACTTATTATAATTATATTATTTACCTTAAACAACTACTTTTATTATACATTATTAAATTTTTTCATTTATTTTTTCTCTTCCTCCCTGTGCAACGTATGGGCATTAAACTCGTAACAACTAGAGCAAGGAAAAATAAGTTTAAAACAATATATGACATCAACTAAAAAAAGAAAAAAAAAAAAAAAAGAGCCAAATAACATATTTGAAGACTAATTTAAAACAAAATTTAACATTATTTTTAAAGATTAGTAATAAACAGCATATTTATATTGATTATACAAGAACATACTGAAGTTATCCTTTCATCTCCTCCATTTTCTCTCTATCTTCTCTCGTTGCTGTGACTCTCTCTCTTCGACGTTGTTGGCACTCGGCGTCGCTGTGAGAACTAGATAGAATTGACAAAAGACGACATCAAGATGTGCTTTATCAAGATCTATTCAACCCGAAGCCGTCCAGTGACCAGCGAAAATCATCCTTGCATTAATTGTAATGACGGCCTCGCCCGAACTTGTTCACGGAGGAAATCGTCACCGAAAAAGCCACTAACTATGTAGGTATTTCTTATTGAAATATTGCAGCGACTAACAACGTGGATTTATTGTCCTGTGTATTGTTTTCTTTAGCTTACACAACATGAATTATACGGTATGAAAAGCCCATCTATAACCTTTTCATGTAAATTTATGCCTCTACATTCTTAAATGAATTTTTAACTAAAATCATATAGCTATATATAACTCAAGTAAAAGAAACTATATATATACACACGTGAATAATTTTATTTTTTCCTTAGCTAATAAAAACGTGGATTTATTGTCCTGTGTGTTGTTTTCTTTAGCTTACACAACATGAATTATACGGTATGAAAAGCCCATCTATAACCTTTTCATGTAAATTTATGCCTCTACATTCTTAAACGAATTTTTAACTACAATCAAATAAGAATACATTTTTTCATTTATGACTGAGTTATTTAGCTTATGAAGAAAGGTGGAGAAAAACGTGAAAATAGACCTTTAAATTGTCGAACTTGGAGTTAGTTTAGCTGCATTCATGCTTACGGGTGAGGCAGAACGTTGGTGGGAATTCGCACAAAGAGGCCATGGTGCGGGATCCATGACATGGAAAGACTTTGAAACGCGATTTCGGAACATGTACTTTCCAAATAATGCTCAATGTGATGAAAAAGATGGGGAATTTTCTTATTTAATTCAGGAAGACTTGACAGTTGCTGAATATGTAGCTAAGTTTATTGATTTGTCGCGGTATGCGCCTTGTTTTGTGGAAACGGAGGATCAGAGAAAGAAGTGGTTTATTAAGGGACTGAAACCTTCGATTTTTGGGAAAATGTCATATTGGGAATCTACTACTTATGAAGATGTGGTGGAACTAGCTAGAATGCTTGAACACTTTGAGAAGGCAGATAGGAAACAGGCATCGGATTGCGAAGCTTATGGAAGCCGAAGAAAAAGTACAAGGAATACGGGTTCATCTCGCAGCAACAGATGGACTATAAACTTGCTATTTAAATGTGGTAAACCCGGCCATATTCAGTGCAATTGTCCTAGTAATCGGTCTCCTTCCTCAGACTGCAGCAGAGGATATATAGCGAAGGATACTCGAAAGAGGTGTTGCAAGGAGAGATCAAGGTTAGAAAGATTGAATTAATCTTGCAAACATAATCAGCTGAGTAAAAGATTTTTCTGAAATTATCTTTCGAGTTCGATACTCTAGAGATTTTGTCTCAAGACTAATTGTATATTTAGTCGAGATCTTTTATTGACTAATTTTGCTTTGTGGTTTATAGGAGCAACCGGAGAGCATAGTACCATAGTAACTTTTTTTTTTTCTTTTAATGAAGAGAGATTGAACTGATATCAAGGCGTCTTAACACGTCTTAACTTGATTGGCGAGATCTGTAGCACTTAATATGTTAATTATATGACTTAGGATGTTGATAGATATAAGTGAATTTGTATGTTGAGTTCTAAAAACAGATTTTCATATTTCCTATGCATATTCTAATGTGTTGCCTTTTATTTCCACGCATGGACTTGTTTTGAAAGCCAACCTAGCATGAAGACTTGTGTTGTCATTGGCAGTTTGATTTAGAAAATCACTACCTGTCTTTGAGAAAGATTATTTCAGTGAGCAGTTTGGGGAAAACATCCATTTTACAAAGGCCATATCTAGGAAATAATTTTCTTTGGGAGATTTTATGTGCATCCGAATATTTATAAATAGCCCCATAGAATCATTAAAGATTATTATTACATTTTTATACTATAATAAAATTACCTTAAAACCCATTAGCAATGCAGATACAACCACATATATATAAATAGAAATACCCTTTTTTTATTAAAAAAAATTAAAAAACATACACCACATTAACTATAAAGGGAAATTATATTTTTTAAAAGAATTAAAAAAATTCTTTACAAATTTAATTACCGTTTGTTTCATTTTATAAATCCTAAATTGTTCTACACCAATTTTTTCTCTTAAGAAATCTTTATAACTACGTGAAAAATTTTAATGGAAGATTCAAGTGAAACAAAAATAAAAGAAAGTATGCTTCTTGAAGAGCCAACAATTATTTAAGTAAGTTTTTTTAATTTTTTGATTCATTGGTATTGCTTTTTTTTTTTTTTTCCTTTGCTTTTAATATTTGAAAATGATTCTTTGTGAGTTTTTTTTTTTTTCATCTATTGTTCTTTTTATTTGTTTTTTCTTGCTATTTTTTTCTTATTTTGATTTGTTAATTTATTTTTAATAAAACAAATCAAAATTAAAATAGAAGTGGTTGTATGAGAGGTTTAAATCTAGTATTATATAAAAAATATCTACAAAAGGATATATTTATTATATTTATAATGGGAAATATTTTTTAGGTGGGGGGTATTCATCAATATTGTGGATGCAAATATGAACACTCTTCAAAAAAAAAAAAAAGAAAAAGAAAATCACGAGAAAAATATATGAGAAGAGGCACATTTTAAGTAATATATTTCAACAAAGGAAAATTAGAAAAAGAAAATTTTGGCACATTTAAAATATAAGATTTTGAAAATAAACGAAAAGGCGAATGGAAGGAATTGCACGGTTTAACCACAACTTGTGTTTTGGTGGAATGTTTTTGTTACTAAATGTTGATGCGAAAATCTTCAACGCAACACCCGAGGTGGTTGTTTAGTATGACCAGTCTTGCACAGTCACTTCACTGCTAGTCGCCTACAAAATGGAAGCACCTTGAATTGATGGAGACACCGGTAGGGTGTCTGCCACGGCATTCCGGTGCTTAAGTCAGCGATGGTACAGATGAGCAAGCAGAGAGGCAGAGTTTTGGCAAGAAATAAATATCCATACTTGAATTAATGGATTGACCCTTCATTTATAGTCGTTCCCCGCTGGCTCGGGCGTTTGGGCGGCCCAGTCAGGTCAAACGCCGAGTGTTCCTCGCGAGGAGACATGTTGCAAGCGCGCAGGCGCCGTAGGCCCAATAGGCTGATGCCGCATGTCTGTAGTCTAGCACCGAGAGACACTAGAGTGGGCTAGTGCTGACACAAATAATCATTGTATCAGGAGAAGCAGACGGCTGATACCGGCGATGGGACAGGCGCGGCAACAGGCGGTGTGTCAGGTGTTAGGCGGCAAACTGAGTATTATGACAGGGCGTCACCGCTAGCACGTGCGGGGCAGTGCGGCGTGAATGATAGGGGACCTTCTAGGTGACCCTCAGTTTTCACGGGATGACCTGTTCCGGTCGACTACATCGACTCCGGCCACAACCTGTCCCGGGTACACGGCCAATGTCGAAGACGGTAAACTCGGGTCAGGGTGACGAAGTTCCCCAGGAAGATCTACTCTAGTTAGGTTCTCGATCCATGGAGTTCCTCGAGAGCAGCTGGATACAATTTCATTACCTACACGTAATCGGTTAGCCCCTGGAAATGGGTTTTTGTGGTCGCAGCAAGTTACGTCATCAACACTAATGGTCCGTTTGCCTCATCATCTCATTTCAACTTAAACTGTACTTTTTTTTGTCTTTTTCCCAAAAAGTTTTTTGTCTTTTCTGAAAATTCAAAAAAAATTTACTATTACAACTAAAATATTTCAACTCAAACTAACCAACCAAACGGACCCTAAACATGTGCAAACAAACAGAACATGTTTTAAATAAAAAATACAGTATATTTGACAGTTAAAAGAAAAACAAAAGATTTTAGCGAGAGAATTAGACAGAAAATTATTCGAGAGGTTTATATGAAAAAATAGTTATAGAAAAAATGAGGGAAAAATTGTTTAAATAAGGACACATTTGAGAAAAATGAATTTAATCGGGCAATTGGAAAAAGTATATAAGCCTTACTTCTGATGT
The DNA here is from genome assembly GCA_025413485.1 of Ficus microcarpa. Lineage (NCBI taxonomy): Eukaryota > Viridiplantae > Streptophyta > Magnoliopsida > Rosales > Moraceae > Ficus > Ficus microcarpa. The sequence goes on along the minus strand of CM046382.1, from coordinate 10,438,893 downwards.
ATAAAGGAGAACAAGGAAAACAAAAAAATCTAAAGAAGACACATTTGAAAAAACAAAAGAATATCTTTGTAGAGACAACTTAAAAAAATGGCACTTTAATAAGATCTATTAACATTACAAGAAACATGTTGCAACAAAAAATAAAAAAATAAAAAATTACAAGAAACATTAGCCAAAAAAAAGAAAAAAAAAAAAAAAAAAATAAAACCACCAAAACCACGTTCGAGTGGTTGAAAACGTGAACAGTAAAACATGCACTAAGCTTTCTGTGTATAGTTACTGGATTAGATACGTTAAATTATGCATGTGCAGAGCAATAACTGTCGAAGAAGAGCAAGAGTTTAAGGAAGCAAGTTGAATAGGATTTGGTGAAAGGTATGAAAACTTCATCTCTACCCTTTTCATCCAAATTTATGCCTCTATATTTTTTATCAAAATTGAATTTTTTTTAATACAGAAAGCTCTGATATTATTTGGCTTTGAAGTGAGTAATCTCTGAAAATATTTTTTCTTTAACCCTCCAGTAGCTGTTGTAAATTAAGAAGAATCTGTCTATATGTTTAGCATTTTATTTTTCTTAATCCACACCCTTCCTAACATTTTAGGGAAATTATGGGAAATCGAATAATTTAAAGGTGTTTAGGCAATTCATCTTGTTTTTGTGGGAGTTGGAGGGATCTCAGTATTATTTTTTCTTAAAAAAAAAAAAAGAAAAAGAAAATTTATATTGGATATGGATTTATTGTTCATCATGATCTCGTTTAATATCAATGGTTTATGTAATTTTATTGCAATTGGATTGAAAATTGAAATATCCTGCACATCTTTTTTTTTTTTTTTTTTTGGATATGAATATCATGCACGTCTTTGTTGAGAGAGAGAGAAAGAGTACTTTGTTTCTAAAAAGGTATTTGGACTACGACTTGTGAAAAATATACTAACAATTAGAAGATAGACTTGGTTTACACCTAGGGTGGGTTTCCTAATCAAGAATTCAAAGAATACAGAATTAAGTCCCATAGAACTAAGTTTCATAATTCTATTACACTGTTTACTAAATCAAGGAAATGGAATAAAACTGCAAGTGATTTTAAAAATATACCCTCCCAAACATATAGTAATTTTAAGTACCTTTCAATTTTACTATCTTTATATTGAAGGTATCATAATTGTTTTTCTCGTTGATTTCAGAGAAGAGATCTGCCAAGCAAACAAGGACAGAACAATTCATCCAAACCATAAGATCTTTGGACAACAAGATGGCAGCATCTCAGCCATTTGATTCCGATAAGAAGTCAAAATCTATGCAAGCATTTTGATCTCTAGGACCTCCAACATAAGCAGGGACCTCCAATTTCGTTGAAGCAGAAGACTCGCTCCGCGGAGTGACAAAATGCATGGATGCGATCGATGTTCCTGTCGATCTTGGAGTTACTGTAGCAGCATTCATGCTTGTGGACGAGGCAGACCGTTGGTGGGAATTCGCACCAAGAGGCCATGATGTTAGATCCATGACACGGGAAGACTTTAAAACAGGGTTTCGGAACATGTACTTTCCAAATAATGCTCAAAGCGGTGAAAAAGTTGATGTGAATTTTGTGGTTTAACTCGGGGGAAATTGACAGTTGCTTAATACGTTTGTCGCGGTACGTGCCTTTTTTATATCAAAATGTCAAGATGCACCCCAGCATTGTTCCCCACGAACTTCTCGTTTATTGGTACTATGCCCTTAATTTATTTATTAAAAAAAAAAAAAAAAGGCATTAACCCTTTCAAATTCTGTAAACGTAAGGAAAAGACCATACGGTAATTTTGGATGGAAATTTAAATATGGCTAGCATATGAATTCTTAATTAATGATATAAACATCTTTTTAATTTATTTTAATCCAAACTTGTTGGAGTTAGATTATTTCAGAATGATTAAATTTTAGTACAATGAAGAAATATGTATTGAACTATTAAAAATAAGAAGAAAAAAGAGAAGGTATAAAGGATCAAATTTGTAAAAAAGTAAAAGCGAAAGTAACAGTATTTTTATTTTACGTCTCTCTAGGTTTTCTATGAGAGGGTGGGTCTCTTCCGCAAGGTGAGAGTGGTGTGGTCGATCATGGAAGAGGTTCTGGGGCGTCTCGATTCATTCTCTATCACGGACGAAGAGGCAACGGTGATTGGTATCCCGGATGAGGTTATGGAGAAGGGTCGGAAACTGGCGAGATTTGGGTTGATGGGGAAGATATTGTCCTCTAAACCCTATAGTAAGAGTTCTGTAATGGCTACTATGGAAAAATTGTGGGCGACGACAGGAGAGTTCTCTGCGCAGGTGCTAGATCGAGACACCTTCCTTTTTTCATTTGAAAAGGAGCAGGACAGGGCTAAGATTCTGGCGATGGAACCATGGTCTTTTAACAAGTCACTACTGTTATTGAAGGCGGTGAACGGGGATGAAACGCTGCAATGGGATAATTGGAGTTATTCATGCTTTTGGATCAGAATTTATAACCTCCCGTTTGATGGAATGATTCGGGAGATCGGTGAGAAGATCGGTAACGGAATTGGGAAGTTTCTAGATGTAGAGGCGGACAAGAATGGACGTTGTCATGGGATTTATATGCAGCTGAGGGTGCAGTTGGATATTTCCAAACCTCTTCGGTGGGGGGCGACGGTGAAACTGGGGAGCAAGGGTGCAACTGTATGGGCGACTTTCCAATATGAACGGTTGCCGGATTTCTGCTATGGGTGCGGTCGTATCAGCCATGGGAGATTGGAATGTTCGGATGCGAATATACGCAGCTCTAATAAGCTCGCCTATAGCTCGGAACTAAGGGTTGAAACTCGGCCATCAGGATCTCGGAAGATTGACAGAGGTTGGCGTAATGGCTCCGGCGGTCAGAATAAACTTGCGTCTTGGCGTTCTCCTGCGCTGGGTGATGCGGTGACGCCGAAGGCTCCTCGGATTCCTTCCGAAACAGCGGTGGGCGATGGAGAAAAGCAAGTGGGTGGTGGTTGTAGGAACACACAGTCGGAAGGGCAGCACACCGCCGAGTTGGGAGTGCGGGAGAACCCGAGTGAATCTCAGAAACTATCCAAAACAGCGGCGCATGAGCGGGATCCGTTACCAGCGTCTTCTCCGGATTCAGTGGGAGCAAATCCAGTAAGTATTTCAAATTTTGGGAGGGAATATGGAGAGAAAGTCAGAACTACTATTGGCAATAATCCGTAATTAATGGGGAATATATGGAAACGTCATTCGGCCATGCAAGTCACGTGGGATGCACACCCATTTTAATGAAACGGTGCGTTCAATGGGGAATATGGCTCATGGTTGTGGGCTAACGAAGATGCCCCTTCTTCATGCACAGAGACGTTTGCTGCTCATGAGGTCGTGCATGGCGCTGTCGTGGCCGGTAAAGGTGAAGTTAATCGGCCGGTTGTTGCCGGCGGCAGGGTCGACTCAGTCACAAGGAGCGGGGGAAGTGGAAAAAGGCCGCAAGACTCAAAGGTATGACTGGGTCGGCGGCTTACTCACCCGTGAAACATAAGTCCGGAAAGAGGAAAACGGAGTCGGAGATCGCACCAGGAGAAGCGGCAAAAGTTTGGAAATTAGAAACTGTTATGGCAGGAGTTTCGGAGTCGGCGGAGGCGTGTCACAGCCCCGCCAGGTCCAATGAGCGTCCTATCCTGGAACGTTCGGGGATTGGGGAACCCCCGAGCGTTTAATAAGCTCCGGAAATTAATTCGGAGCACCTCCCCGGGCTTGGTGTTCCTTTCGGAAACCAGGTTGCTTGGACAGAAGGCGTTTAATCTGAAGAGAAGGCTCGGTTTTAATGGTTTGATAACTGTAGACAGCGTGGGTCGAATCGCGGGCTTGCATTACTCTTGAGGGATAAGTGACAGGTTAGTTTACGTAGTTACTCTTGCTCCCATATTGATGTTGATGTTATTTCTGAAGTCAGGGACAAGTGGCAGTTCAGGGGGCTTTACGAACACCTAAAAAGAAAGCCCGACGGCAGATGTGGGAGTTGTTAAAGCGATTACGTACTAATCCGGATGTACCATGGATTTGCGGTGGTGATTTTAATGAGATTCTGAATCCGTCGGAAGTCGAGGGCGGCGGCGAGAAATCCCTTAGTGACATGTTACTATTTAGAGAGACACTGGATTGGTGCGACTTGACAGATTTAGGCTATGTCGGTCCCAAATTTACATGGGATAATCGTCGAAGTGGGAATGAAAACATCCAAGTTCGCCTAGACCGATTTTTGGCTAATACTAGCTGCAACTTCAGTTTAGAAGAGCAAAGGTGGTAATGCTGGATTTTTGGGGGTCCGACCATAGGGCGATACTACTTCAACTTGTGTCGAAAAGGAGAAAGACTAATCAAAAGAAATGGGGTGGGTTTTGGTTTGAGCCATTATGGGTGAAACATGAGGAGTGTTCCAAGATTTGAGGAACTGTGGCAGAATCTCCATCTAGATGGCTCTCCTAACCACTTGACAACGGGGTTGAGATCGTGTGCTGGAGCACTTAAAAGTTGGGGTACGAAGGAATTTGGCAATATTCCGAGGAGAGTATCCCAACTTCAGCACTTGGTAGAAAGATTGCACAATGGCCCCGTGATGATGAGTCGATGGTCAGAATCCATGAGGCAGAGAAGGAGCTTGACAAAGTGCTAGGATGGGAGGAAGAATATTGGCGTCAAAGATCTAGGGCGGAATGGCTTAAAAATGGGGACAGGAACACTAAATTCTTTCATGTTAAAGCTTCGTCCAGGAGGAAAAAGAGTGAGATCTTGGGGTTGGAAGATAGGGAAGTCGCTGGTGTGAGGACGATAAGGAGATAAAGGAAGTTATTACCTCTTATTTTTCGGAGATTTTTTCATCCTCTAGGCCTCAACCCTCCGATGTAGAGTTGGTGGTAAATTGCATAGAAGGGAGGATTGCTAGAGATATGAGAGATTCTCTCCTGGCACCTTATGCTGAAGAAGAGATCAGACGCGCAGTTTTCGAGATGGGCCCTACCAAGGCTCCGGGGCCTGACGGATTTCATGCTATTTTCTTCCAGAAAAATTGGCCGGTGTTAGGGCCAGAGATAGCTCGTGTCTGCATTGGGATCCTTGAAGGCAAGCATTCTATCTGGCCTTTCAATAACACTAATGTTGCTCTTATTCCTAAGGTGACTAATCCCAGGAAGATGGGGGATTTTCGACCTATTAGCCTTTGCAATATTGTTTACAAGATTGTTACTAAGGTTCTTGCTTCCCGTTTAAAAAATATTTTACCATCCGTTATCTCAGCCAACCAAAGCGCTTTTGTTTCGGGTCGTCTAATTATAGATAATGTCATAGTAGCTTTCGAGCTCATGCACTCACTTAGGAAAATCCGTAAAGGTGGAAAAGGATGGTTGGCAATGAAGTTGGACATGAGCAAAGCATACGATCGTATAGAATGGCCGTTCCTTATCGGGGTGATGCGGAAGATGGGTTTTCAGATGTATGGATTAGAGTGGTAGAGGACTGTGTCACTACGTCTACTCTCTCTTTCATGGTCAATGGGGAACCTTGTGGACAATTAGTACCTTCCCGTGGCTTGCGACAGGGATGCCCTCTCTCTCCCTATCTATTTTTATTATGTGCTGAAGGTCTTTCGAGTCTCCTCCTGACTGCCGAAAGGGAATCCTATATCTCTGGATTCTCATGCTCGCGCAATGGACCCAAGGTTAGTATCTCCTTTTTGCAGATGATAGTCTCGTGTTTTGCAGGGCGTCTTTTGACGAATGCTTGTGAATTAGAGAGATTCTTGTAACCTACGAAAGGGTGTCAGGGCAGTCTATTAATATGCAGAAATCGGCCATTACCTTCAGCAAGAATGTTCGGGACAAACTTCGAACCTCTATCTCCGGTTATTGGGGTTGGAGCAATCACAACCCCATGATAAATATCTGGGTCTGCCTACTTTGGTGGGAGGGGAAAAAGAGAGGCCTTTAGGATGATCAAGGAGAGAGTGTGGAAGAAAATGCAGGTTTGGCGTGGTAAACTATTTTCTATAGGGGGAAGGGAACTTCTGATCAAGACAGTGGCACAAGCAGTCCCCACGTACACAATGAGTGTCTTTCGCCTTCCGACGACTTTATGTGAAGATATCCAGGCTATAATGGCAAGATTTTGGTGGGGGGATGTAGGCGAGTCGAAGAAACTTCATTGGTGGAGGTGGGATAGGCTAAGTAGGAGGAGGAAGGTGGCTTGGGGTTTCGGGATGTTTCTGCTTTTAATCAAGCGATGGTGGCGAAACAGTCTTGGAGAATCCTACAAAGCCTAGGATCTCTAGTTGCTCGAGTTTTAAAAGACAAGTACTTTAAAGATGTTGAGTTTCTGGAGGCTGAAGCTAAGGGTGGTGTGTCTTATCTTTGGAGGAGTATTCTTTGGGGACGAAATGTTATTAAACTTGGTCTTCGTCGGCGCATTAGGGATGGGACATCTACTCGGGTTTTTATTGACCCTTGGACTCCTAGACCATCTTCATTCCGTGTGATAACTAATATGCCAGATGGAGGGGAGACATTGAGGGTGGCGGATTTGATGAAGGAAGGGCGCCGCGCTTGGGATATGGGTAAGATTGGAAATATTCTTTGGCCGATTGATCAAGAGATAATTGGTGGAATTCCCCTTGGTAGTGGAGATGGAGGGGACGGATGGGCCTGGCATTTTGATCCCAAAGGTCTTTATAAGGTTCGATCGGGGTATAGGGCCATTATGGAGTCTAAATGGGTGGAATCTTCGTCCAATGGCAACTTGGATTCCACATGGTGGAGGAAAATGTGGAGTCTACCAATTCCACCTAAGGTCCGATTGTTTGTATGGCGTGCTTTTAATGAGATCCTCCCAACAATGGCTTCGCTTAGGCATAGGGGCATTAACTGTGATGACGTGTGCCCAAGATGCAAAGGAAAGGCCGAATCCATATCACATGCTATTCTCGATTGCTCGACGTCTCTAGCAGTCTGGAAGCTCTCACGGTTTTGGAAAGAGGTGGAGAACAGGAGTGATGTCCCCTTTGCCGATTTTCTGAGATGTGTGCAGTTAGAGCTTTCAACAGAAGATTTTGCTTTGGTGTGTTGGATAGCATGGAAATTATGGGGTGAAAGAAATAAGGTCATTCATGGGGGGGAGGCCGGAGACCCGTTTACTATTCTTGACTTGAGTACTGCTAGTTTTAGAGAATGGCAGGCCCTGAATCAGGTTCCGACTCGACAACAAGTTATAGGCTCTGATGTTTGGTCACCTCCTCAACCAGGGTACTATAAGCTAAATGTTGATGCTTCGGTTTCTCCAAGATCGGACCGCATTGGCATAGGTGCGGTTATCCGAGATGAGAAAGGGATCATAAGGGGAGCCATGGCAAAAACCTTAGAGGGGAGATTTTCTCCTTTTTTGGCTGAATGTCTCGCTCTTCGTGAAGGGCTGTTGTTTGCAAAGGAACTGGAGAGTGTTCTCATTGAGGTGGAAACTGATGCAATAAATGTCGTTTCGGCTGTTACGGAGTTTCGGGATCTCGCTGAGGAAAGTCCGATTATGGAAGATGTGAGGCAATTGCTTCTCCAACTAAAGAGTACAGGTGTGACTCATATTCGTCGTGATCCCAATCACGTAGCTCATCTTCTAGCTAAGTTTGGTTTTAATTCTAATTGTACTAAGGTTTGGATTCGTGAGACTCCCTTTGTAGTCTCTAATGTCGTTTCTATTGAAGCTTCTGCCTAATAAAATATTGCTTTTCCAAAAAAAAAGAAATATATATTGAACTTTGATTAAAAAAAACATTCATGCCATAATTAATAAGTAATCCATATGAAAGTTACATCTTAATTTTCATTAAAATAATAATAATAATAATAATAATCTCCATTTTGATCTCCTGCTATGCATTTTAAAATTCAAAAAGTTAATTGCTTAAGAAACAGTGCAGGGGCATATTTCCAATAAACAAAAAGTTGAAAGGGTAATAGTGTTAAAAAATAAAAATTAAATTAAATTTAAAACAAAAACAGTAACAGAAGAGTTTTTATTTTAGAGAAATGAGGGCGGTAGTTTTTTTTTTTTTTTTCTTTTGGTCCTTCCTTTCTTGTCGACGGTGTTGCTCCAGCTAATGCTCCGTTAGATCTTCATCTTCTTTCGCACCTTGCATGGATCTCACCATCCATTTGTTGTCATATGGATCTCTTTGTCAGCTGTTACTACATTAAAATCAGCCATAAATACTCGTGAAGCGGTTAAATTTTTGAAAATTCCAAAATTATCCTTTCAAATTTATATTTAATATTATTTTAAATATTACTTAATTAAAAAATATCATGAAAAAGATTAAAGTGATTGCAATTTGTTTTTTGTTTTTTTTCACCCCCCTTAATCTCATAACCTTGATCATTTTTAATGTTTTTAGCCTAATAAATATTCCAAATTGAGTTTAACTTTTATTGGGAACTTAATTTTGGTCTTTGTAAAATTTTAGTAAAGAAAGAAGTAAAAAGAATTTTTATATATGGCCTCTTAAACGGGACAAGTCCCCGAAAAGAGATCCACGTATCAGTCAAAGAGAGCTTTTTTATTTTTAAATGTTAACATGCCATAACCAGTATAGTGTTTTTATTTTTTGACCTACACGCAAATCTAGAAAAAAAAAATGTATGGATAATCATGTCTTTTTACTTCAATTTATGATTCATTATCAGTGAGACAGCTACTGCGGGGTTTTAATTGGAGTTAATTTGTTCAATCAATTTTTTTGTCTTTGCAAAAAGTTTTTGTTTTCTGAAATTCAAAAAATTTATATTAAACTAATATTTCAACTCAAACTAGCGAACCAAATGGGGACACCCGCAGCTTTTGTTTGTTTGTTTGCATTTTAGGTTGAATTACAACAACCGGTATCCGGTAACTACAGTGACAAATTGCCTTTTGCTGTCCTTCATTACCCTCAATTAATATTGTCCGTTAGATTTATTTAAATAATAAAATATTTTAACTCCTTCGAGATGAACGGTGTAGATTTGTTAAGGGACTTGTCCTGAAATTTAAAACTATGGGACTGTAAAAATACCCTTTATATAAATAATTTTTGAAAAATTAGGATGGGTGATATTTTTAAATAACCTAATATAACAGATGGTTCAACTTTTTTTAATTCAGAAAAATAACTGTTTGTCAGTTTTTAGATTTAGTCGATCAGTGATTAATTAATGATTGACTATAAAAATTATAATTGACTAATGATCAATCAGTGATTGATTATAAAATTTAATAATTTACGTTATGATTTATCAATGATTGACTATAAGTCAATTACTAATTAATTATTATGTGATCAATCACTATTTACCGTTTAAGAAAGTTCATTAACCATTTTAGAAAAAAAAAAAAAAAAAAAAGGGTATTTTAACTCATTTTTATAAACCTCGGTTATCAATTAAAAACTTCTTAAAAATGGTTATTTAGCTATAAATGAAAATTAGGCTAGATGACCTTTTTTTAATCACTTAATCTAATATATGGTCCCTTTTTTTTTATTTAGAAAAATGGCCATTTTTCATTGTACATGTTTGATTAATCAGTTATTAACTAATGGTTAATTAGTAATTAACTATAAAAATTGGAATTGACTAATAATTAATCAGCGCTTGACAATAAAATTTAGTGATTTACGTAATAGTCAATCACTGATTGACTATTTTGTGTCAATCACTAATTGATTATTTAAGAAAATTGATTAACTATTTAAAAAAAATGATCTTTTTACTAATTTTAAAAACTTCAGTTTTTTTTAAAAAAATTTCTTAAAAAAAAAAAAAGCTGCCTATTATTTGAAAGTAATTTTTAAATAAATATTTAAAGTAAACAGTATTTTTGTGCACTAAATAACAATAATTTTTTTTTTTTTTTTTTTTTTTTTTTTTTTTTTTTTTTTTTTTTTTTTTTTTTTTGTGCACTAAATAACAAAACACACTAATTTTTTTTTCCCGTTTAATTCTATTAAAATTGGGTGATTCTCATTCATAATAAAAACCCCCATTAAATGGGGTCTTAATCCCTTTTGTTTATTGACTTATATTCTTCTTTTATAAGTTATTAATGCTTGTGTAGAGCAACAACTGTGGAAGAAGAAGAGGTTTTTTACTTGTGCAAGTTGAGTCGGTTTTCGAGAAAGGTATGAAAAGCCTTCCCTATCCTTTTCATCCAAATTCATGCTTCAATATCATTTTAAGGAAATTTTTTAGCTCAAATCTAGTTCGACTTCTTTCGCTAATACACACACACACACACACACTTAATTACATATATATATACATATATATATATATATATAGACACACATACGTACATACATATATCGGGTTCTGAAGTGAGTAATCTGTTGATGATTAAGAAGAAATTTTTTGCTGAAAACTAAAATGGCTAAGATTTGTTATGAAATCTCAGTAAAATTTGTCGAACCCACAAACTGCTCTGCAAACCTTAGAAGGATTTACGTGCTGCAAATCTATACCCATTAGTAAATTGAGTAAACTTTCGCATTGGTAATTATCATATGTTATTATGGGTGATCCTGTTTTTTTTTTTTTTTTTTTTTCATTTAAAATAATTGGTGACCATGTTTAGCATTTTTGCTTAAGGACATGTTTATTGTGTGGTTCTTGTAGACAGAACATAGTGAAAGGGGGAAGAACTGTCAGAGTGTGTTTGGTAGGAGAGAAAAGTATAGGGATTGGTGGAAGGATTTTGACATTCATGATTGTTTGGTAGGAGAGAAAAGGGGAAGGAATGGATCAGGGGTGGGATTCCAAATCCTTCTAAACACTTCAGTTTTGATATCTTCTAAACTGGAGAGATTATTAAAGGGACCCCTCTCTATATTCTCTTCTTCCTACCAAACACAACCTTAGTGGTGCTAAATAAATCTCTAACAGGATTGCTCGTTCTCCTCAATAAGGTCTTAGTTCGAGTGAGTCACGCTGCGGAGGACAGGGTATTATGCACAATCCACATCATCAGGAAGAGGATGCACTGTTCTTCTGGGGTTATTCATTGTAACCCTTCTTCTTTAGAACCTTAAGAATGGATATAGGCAGTGTTATTTAGTCCCTAATTTATTTTGTGCTTGTATTTGTTGGAATAGGTAAGGACCTCGATATGTTTGATGTTTATTTTTGTCAAAATTGGATATGAAATTGATGTTCATGATGTAGTTTACCATTGTAAGGTATTTTCCATGTAGTATCAAAAGATACAGTAGGTTAAAATTCATAACGAACATATCTCGATCTGAATTATTTCTTGAAGTTCTTGATTTAAGATTTTGTATTTGGAAACCATGCTGTTAAATTCAGAATTGACTTGATAATATCTGCAGATTGACTAGAAAGTAGAAGCTTTTTGCTAAAATTTATAATTTCTTGAAGAGTTAGGTATGTCTGGTTACCAATGTTTTCTTTAGATTCGTTATGCTTCATAATGTTCGACTCTTTGTATTATATGTTTTATGATAAGGCGGGCAAGCAAGGAGACGGAGTTTCTCTGGCCTAAACATACTATTTTGATCTGCTTTAGACGGAAATCAAATGGTTGTGTTTTATAGTCATTTAGGCACATAGAATTTGTAAAGATGTTTTGATTTTTAATATAATTGTATTCAAGGTATAATAATATTTTTCTGTATGATTCCAGTGAAGAGATCTGCCAAACAAACAAGGACACAACAATTCATCTAAACTGCAGGATCTTTGGACGGCAAGATGGCAGCATCTCGGGCTTGTGATTCTGATAGAAAGTTAAAATATATGCAAGCATTTCAATCTCTAGGACCTCCGACATATGCAGGGAACTCCGATTTTGTTGAAGCAGAAGACTGGCTCCGCAGGGTGACAAAATGCATGGATGCCATCGACGTTCCTGTCGAACTTAGAGTTACTTTAGCTGCATTCATGCTTACTGGTGAGGCAGACCGTTGGTGGGAATTCGCACAAAGAGGCCGTGATGTTGGATCCATGACATGGGAAGACTTTGAAAGACGGTTTCAGAGGATGTATTTTCCCAATGATATTCAATGCAGTAATAAAAGTGGGGAATTTTATGATTTAACTCAGGGGGACATGACAGTTGCTCAATATGTAGCTAAGTTTATCCAGTTGTCACGGTATGCACTTACTACGGAAACGGAGGATCTCAAAATAAAAATGTTTATTAGGGGACTGAATCCTTGTATTAAACTGAGAATTGCTGTGGCTTCAGAATTTATTACTTGTGAAGATGCAGTAAATCGAGCTTTAATGGCTGAATCTTTCGAGGAGGATTGGAAGAGAAGGGAAGAGACATCAGATTGTGAAGCTTCTGGAAGCGGGGGAAAAATTACCGGGAGTAAGAGTTCATCTCGCAGCAACCGATACAGGCCATTCCATTGCTACAAGTGTGGCAAAGCCGGTCATATTCAGCGCAATTGTCCTGGTAATCCATCTCCTTCTTCGGACTACAATGGAGGGTACTGAGCGATGCAATTTGCAAGGAGAGGTCAAGGTTAGACCGTAGAAGAAATACATCTTATAAATACATATCAGCTGAAGAAATAGGCTTTCATGAGATTATCTTTTATATTTTTCTAGGAATATCGAAATTTTCTTTCGTAGTGAACTAATCTGAAGACTAATTATTCGTATGCTGGAGATTTTTAATCACTCTAATTTGGCTTTATCAATTAATAGATCAGGTTTTCATAGAGTGATTTGTGATTAATGAATGATATTTTTTTGCCTTTTGTTTCCTTGCCTCATCTGATCGTACCCCTTCATGATCATGCTATGCTAAAAATTAGGAATTCAATCAAAATTTCTCCCCCTTGCCATTTAAAATCTAGCATAAATTTTAGCACCTGCTGTTGTAATTTTTTGTTCAAAACTACTGTATTAATGCTACATGATGAAAAGTTGATCCAACAACCGAGCACCTTAACGAAGAGTTAAGACGAGGTCAATCCAGTGGCTGAGCAACTCAACCAAGAGTTGAGATGTGGTCAATTCCGGTGGTCGAGCTGATCCACTTCAAGCTGTAAGTGGGGGTTGAGAGTATATCAGAGGGTTGGGACTGAAAGACCGGAGAGAGGCGGGAGAGAGAGGAGAGAGAAGAGATGGGGGATTGAAACCTTTTGGGTATGAGTGTCATTTTAGAAGTCTAGCTTAATAAATCAAGAATTTATCGCATAAATATTTCCTGAACTTCACATTAGTGCCTGACATTTAAAAACTTTCATAACCCTACTATGTTTTATATTGGTGTGGACTTTTGCATTGCAATTTGAACGGAATAGATCACATATTGCCCCAAGTGCAAGTAAGATGGACGTTTCAATGGTTTTTTACAATGGGATTAACTTGTCGAAAAAGGGTATTCTTTACATTATGTTCTTGTTATTTTGTTTGGTTTTCCCTCTTAAGATCTGCTATAACGTCTGGTAGGACTCTAAGGGCATTTACAGACTGCTTTTAACAATCCTATTGCCGACTAGACAAGACTAAGGTGTTGTTTTCCGTCTCTCTCTCTCTCTCTCTCTCTCTAGCTCTCCTTTTTTTTTTTTTTTAAATTTTAAATAAGCATGTGATAGAAGGACTTATTTTGTCAAACCAAGATAGATTAAGGTTAGTTTTGGGATAATTTAAATGTTAGGGACGAAAGTGATATCTAATGTAAAAGTTACCCTCAAACAAAAATGTTACCCTGAAAAATGGTAAAGAAACCCAAGGTGCACCCCGGTTAAGAAGAGCTTATTTGCACCGTTGCCCAGGTGCCTCTCATCCATTGTCAATGTGCTCCTAAAAAAATTATTAGCATTCAACCCTTGAATTTAAAAGTGTATGATAAAGACCCTCAACTGGAGAACCGCAATAATTTTTTTTTTTTAATGGAAATTGACATGTGACTTGTACATAAATATAAATTTTTTATGGTATTGATTTCAGAATATCATATGTGAAAATGTGGGGAGCCAAGCTTTGACACTCAAGTACATGGGCTACACTAGAAAGAGTTGTTGCGAGGAAAGATCAAGGATTGATTGTTGAAGAAATACTTCTTACAAATATAATTAAGTCACCAAAAGACTTTTACCTTCCGTTTGTTTAAACTATTTCCCAGCATTTCAAATGTTAACATTTCCCAACATGTTAAATGGACATTTGGGAAACAACATTTCAAATGGTATAAAATATTGTCATTTATAACTTTTAGGCAAAATTAAAATATTAGGGGTACCATTTTTGATCATTTATATGTTTTTTACAATGCCAAGATGTTTTCCAGTCCATTCAGATATTTTTATCTTAAATGTTTCTCCCAAACGAAGACTTATTTCATTTTATTTTATTTTTCAATCAATTTGCTTTTTGTTTTTGTTTTTTTTTTGTTTTTTGTTTTTTTTAGAAGCTAGTCCGAAGGTTATCTCTTCCATTACAAAACAAACTTACTCTTTTCCATCAAAATAGTGGACCTCATATTGTGACCTTTTCACTAAAAAATAGTAGACCTTTTCACTATATACCTTATATTAAAAAATTATAAAATATATTTTTTATTTTTTTGCTAAGAAAATATATTAATTATTTACTAAGTAGACTTAATTTATATATCCGTTCATAAATTACATTTTTTCCTCAATAAAAGAGGGTTATATTGATAGAAATAGGCATATCTTATTAATCAGGAGAATGAATGTCTCCCAATGTGATATATGGATCACACATGAATTGGATTGCTCACATATCCCAATTAATACGGTAAGAGTGATTGGGACCCAGACATTTAACGATGAAGACAAACGTCCTACCAACCCACTTAAAGAATATTGGCGGTTCATAAATTACTTGTTCTTAATTATTGTAGTAATAAATGTATATATTACTATATATAGAAGGGAGAATAGCTCATTCATGTTTTTACGAGTTTATATCTATTATCTCATTTTCTTATCTCAGAAATTGTCCTCTTAATAATGTTTTAACGACTCATCAATTTATTCAAGAATTTTTAATATTTAACTTTTTTAATATGACTAAATTTTTAAATTTAGATAATATGACATAATACTATTAGGAACACTCAATAAAATAAAAAATTTGAGATAACAGATCTTGACTCTATTTTTGCACTTCGTCTACAAAAGGATAAAAATTTTTACTTTTCAACGTTCAAAGTATACTTGTCAATTTTAGATGTATTCAACTTTCTACATACAATATTAAGGTGCAATTTTTTTTTTTTTTTGGTACTTCAATATAATTCTTGTCCTTTTCACTCTAATCTATTAACTTGCTATTCAATTCCCATGAACAGATTTTTTTTTTTTTTTAGTTCTTGTCTTTTTCTGATAAGCTTTTCGTAGTTACTAGTGATAAACATGTGCCAATTGAAAAAAAAAAAAAAATTAAGTAAATCAAATGGAAAGTTACTGGTGAGATGTTATAACAGTAGTTGAACGAGTTATGTGAAAAAAATTTTAGATGGGAATACATTTAAGAATATTAGTTTCATTTAAAGCTAAAAAAATGAAAAAATATTAGAGAATGAAAAAAGAAAATGAAAGAGGAAAAGAAAAAAGAAGAAGATGTCAAATAGATAAGCTACCACCTTGACTCTTTTAATATAGTAAAGAACAGATAAAGATTTATAATAGGATATTAGTTATTAAAACAACAACATTTAATCACGTAAATATTATTATTTTTAATTTTTTTGACTCACTAAGTTTTTGAATTTTTTGTAATTATTAATTAACAAAAAAGTAGAATATTCGTATTGTACTTTTTTTTAATTCATGATATTCATGAAAATAAGGGTTATTCATTGGTCGGTGATTGACGATTTCCACCGGTTTGATCAACAACCAACATCATCGGTTTCCAGAAAATAAGAAACCAAGCACCGCCCGATGAATAAGGAAACCGACCGATTTTTCTCGGTTGATTTGGTCATTGCAGGTCAGTTTCGATGGCACAAGACAAGAGATCTTTGGCTTTCGCCGTATGCCGGCGACTATGAATGCATGAATGGCCATGGAGAAGAGGATGAAGGGAGCTCGGTGGCGGGCTTCCTAGGTCAAAAAGAAAAAATAATATTCTTTTTGTTATTTTACTTAAACGACAGCGTTTTATTCTAGCTATTGGGAACAGCAATGTTTTTTCATTAGTTTTAAAAAGAACAAAAGAAAGGCTCACGAGTTTTTGAAAGATTAGGTTCATGGGATTGGGGTAAAGGGCTTTAGGTTTTATTGCTTCATCTTCTTCTCTTGGAAGTTCAACAGAGTCTGAATTCTTATCACATAAACTTAGCACCACCATAGCAGAAAAGATCGAAGGAGGTTGGTTTTTTGGTCATCGACTAAAGGGAAAACGGCCAAACAGTGCACCGATCGAGCAAATTTCCTTTGGTTCGGTTCACCGACCGTGAGCATCACAACCGCCCTCCGATGGTTTTGGTCAGTGCACTCGATTACCATCGGTCATCAGTTATTTTAAACAATCCTAGTGAAAATATGTATGGTAGCTTACTTTAGATAAATTGAGTTTTTCATTTCAATTTTTTCTGAAAAAGTTTGATAATTTTATTGAGTTTTTATTAATTTAGTCTGTAAGTTTAATTTTTATTTGTGCTCATAGTCGTTGGATCACTTTTTAAATGATTTGATTTACAGCTAGGAGTATGTGCATTGTGATATAAATTTTAAAATAAAAAACTCGCAAATCAAATTTAACAACTAAAATAACAGTGCCTACCAATAGAATAAAAATATAATTCCTATAACAAAAAAAAAAAAAAACTTATAAAGCAAGATTTTACTCAACCTTGAAAGATTTTAGTAGAAGAGGTTTTGTAGGTTGATCAAAACACAAAAAAATATATACACAATTAAAAAAATCTTAAAAAAAGAGATAATGTTTTGGTTTTTGTAATAAGTCTTTAAATTATTTAAGTATTCCCTTCAAAAAAAATTATTCAAGTATTGATAAACATTCTTACCCTATGTTTGGATGGCATATTCAATTTCTGAAATTGGAAAATTTTTGTTAAAAAAATTGTTTTTTTTTAACTTTTTATATCATTATGTCATTTTGAAAAAAAAAAAAAACTATATATTTTTTAAACTTTTTTTGTACGGTGTCCTTTAAAAAAAAAGAAAATGAATTTTTTTGAAATCTTATCACAATATACTATTCCCAACACTACTTCTCATTCCAAAAAAATTTTTTACATATCCAAATATCATGTTATTCTTAAAATGAAAAGATTTTTTCATTTAGAACAAAAAATGTTTCCTTTTCAAAAATAAATACAGAACCTTAGTTTTTAACAGAAAGTAATAGTTTCTTTAAATAAATATTAAAAAAAAACAAACAAACAAACAAAAAGAGTGTTTTTTTTTTTTTATCAAACTTGCCTCATCTTATTTTATTATTATTTTTTTTTAGAAGTGAAAATTTTTAATTTCTAAAGAAAAAAATGAAAATTTAATATGAAGTGTTTGTGTGTTTGTAAGACCAAATCAAGTTTGGTGCTCCCTTTCGCAAACGACATGCCGTTTCCTACTGCCCGGCTCTAGTTCCACGTCGTACGGCCCGACGACAATTAAAAATATTCGGGAAAAACCCGACCCGATTATCTATCTCGTTCCCGCCAAATCACCACTTTCCCGCCGAAAAGAAACTGCTTTTTCCCGCCCCTTCACTTTCGAGCCATTCTCTCTCTCTCTCTCTCTCTCTCTCTCTCTAAGATCTTTCCAAGCTCTCTATCTCTTTCTTTCTCTCTCCGAAGCATCCATGGAAGCCAAGCCGGTCTCCGAGAAGCGGAAGCGGCTTTCGCCGTCGTTACTCCGCACCGGAGGTTTCGATACATCTTCACTTGATTCAACTCTCGGAACCAAACCAGACGCCAAGATCCGGAGACTTGAACCATCTAGATCGAGGTTTTCGGGTCGGAATGATGTGCTCTGTCGCGATCTCGTTAAGGATATCCGCTCTCATCGGGTTTTTTCACCGAGCTCCGAGCTTTACAAGGAGCTGTCTCACCAGAAATTAGGGTTTGAGTTCGGTTTTGATGACTCCGAGGATGATTCGAAAGCGGCCAAGAGTGAAGATATCTCTTGCAAAGGTCGGAGTATCGGCGAACAGACTGGGAAAGTTGATTTGGGATTTCCAATTTCGGTGATGACTGAGGCTTTGGATGAGAAATATGCAGCGAAAACTCCGAGTCCTGAAGATGAAGTGTCTGCTGATCCAAGGATTACCGAGAATTGTGGGAATGGAATCGGAAAGCCTTCGAAGGGAAATCCTCAGACTAAAATTGATTCCGATTCCAAGACAAAACCGGTACGTTCCCTCAACCCTTTGAAGTTGTAATTTTTATATGGTTCATTGATATAGTAACTTCAGATTTTGTTGATTGAGGTGAATAATATCATGATTTTGTTTATGATATCTGAAATTATGATATGGGTTTTGAATTTTGAACAGTTTCTTCGGCCGTGTTTCCGAGGGAAAGTGTTTAAAACTCCGGGCTCCCTCAGCTACAGGAGATTATTACCGTATCTGATGGACATATCAAAAAATGATTCAGGTTAAACTCCTTTTTTACTCTTTAATTTTCCTTAATGGAATTCGATGCGTGCTTTAATATTTCTAGCATGTAAAAAAGTTTATAGGATGCTGAGGGTATCAACTCTTGATTTTTATAGGCACGGGCGAGAATGATTGGTGCCCAAAACTTGATAAGAATTTAGAAGAGAAGTCCCAGGCTATGCAGGCTTCTCAAAGTGAAGTGGTCTCAAAAGATGGTGTTGACAAAAACAGAATTTTATTGGAATGTCTCGAAGTCGATAAGGTTTCAGAAGAAATGAAACCTCAAGCTATGAAGGCTTTGCAAAGTGAAGAAGCTTCAAAAGATGGTGTTGACAAAAGCACAATTTTAGTGGCATTTCCAGAACTTGAGAAGGTTTCAGAAGAAAAGCAACCCAGGGCTACGCAGACTTCTCAAAGTGAAGAAGCTTCAAAAGATGGTGGTGGCAAAAATAGAATTTCAATAGATGGTGTTGACAAAAACAGAATTTTATTAGAAAGTCCCAAAGTCGACAAGGTTTCAGGAGAAAAGAAACCTCAAGCTATGCAGGCTTTGCAAAGTGAAGAATCTTTAAAAGATGGTGTTGACAAAGGCACAAATTTAGTGGAATTTCCAGTACTCGATAAGGTTTTGGAAGAAAAGCAACCCCAGGCGATCCGGACTACTCAAAATGAAGAAGCTTCAAAAGATGGTGTTGGCGAAAACAGAATTTCAGTGGAATGTTCAGAACTTGATAAGGTTCTGGGAGAAAAGCAACCCCAGGCTTTGCAGGCTTGTCGAAGTGATGAAGCTTCAAAAGATGGTGTCGGTGAAAACAGTATTTCAGCGGGCCGTCAAAATCGTCATCATGATTCTATCGTACAAGATTGTGCCATTGAGTCATCCAAAATTGATAAGGTGAAGTTGACTTCTTCTGAGAACGTTTCCTTATCACCATCTGCAGCGGGAGCTGATGAGTGTTGGTCAATGCCCCTTGTGAATGATCTTCATCACTCCGAAGAGGGGATTTCTTGCGAGGATCAGAAGCCGACCAACTTGGATTGCCTGGTGCCAATTGCTGTGAAGGATTTGATGGAAACAAGAGATGATTTGGTTAACAAGCCGGTGGAATATGTTGGCACTACAGAAAATGATAGTTGGTTTCAATGCGACGTTCAAGATGGTGATATACCAAACACTGAAGAGATGACAAGTCTTGATGTTGAAGGGCAGAAACTGAATCAAGTGAATGATCAAAGAGCTTGGGAGGATGATGAGGTTCCGAATCAAGCTAATAATCTGAATGAAAAATCTAACCAGATGACACCTCCGGATGTTGAGATAATTGGTAAACCGGAGTTAGAAGGAAATGAAGTAGATGGAGCAGATTTCGTTCTGCAGAATGTGGATCCTCCCGAGGAAAAGGTACGAAGTGGAGTTAATCATGGAAATGCTAGCTTGGATTACAATACGAGACACGAGTCAAATTCTAAATGCAGAGTGGTAAGAAACCTACCAACCTTTAAAGCTTTTGCCTTTCAGTTTGTCTTACTTCAATGACTAACTACATTTGTAGAGTAATAAGTTTCAAAATTTATGCCTTCTAACATGTTTTGACACTAGGATTGTGGTGTTTGTGGTTTTGTCTCAAACTTTTTATTTTCAGATCCTAATTTTAGTTTCTCATTTGAATCCCAGGATTTAAAGCCACGATCACAAATGAAGCTATTCAGAAGTCCGGGTTCGTTGAGCTATAGAAGAATGCTTCCTTTTCTTATGAATATCACAAAAGATAATTCTGGTAATTCTTTTTTTTTTTTTTTTTTTTTTTTTTTGCCTTGCTTTGACAATTGTATAGGGCTTATAATGCTCTACTTGCTATAGCAAAGGAACATAATTTTTTCTCGTTATCCTCTTTCTCGATGCTTCAGCCAATGGTCACTGTGCAAACCATCAGAAGGATTTGGAACGTCCGTCACCACTCGCATTTGACATTGTGGAAACTCATTCAGATATATCAAATGGCTTCGGGTTTGAAGAGAGCCAAAAAGATCGTTCTGCTGCTCTACAGATGGC
Organism: Ficus microcarpa; assembly: GCA_025413485.1. Lineage (NCBI taxonomy): Eukaryota > Viridiplantae > Streptophyta > Magnoliopsida > Rosales > Moraceae > Ficus > Ficus microcarpa. The sequence goes on along the minus strand of CM046382.1, from coordinate 10,418,199 downwards.
TGTGCAAATTTCAGTCCAAGATTCATCTAATGACAAGGGAAATGAAATATCTTCTGAACATGATACGGAAATCCAAGCATCCTTCATTTCCCAGAAGGAAGACCCCTTGCCAGTTAAAGAGGCTATATCAAGTACACCCAGTGAGATGGAAACATCTCCCAAACGTTCGAGTTTGGAACAGGCGGTACAGGATACAGGCCGACCATTTGCTTCGTTGTGTTTTAGTAGTTGGGAATCTTCGTCAAAAGAAGAGCTCTTAATATCAAACTCTAATCAATCATCTGTTAGGACTGACGGGGACTTGTCAAAGTCAGCTCTAGAATCTTCCGATGGCGTGAAGTCAGTTGAAGAAGATAAGCTCTGCTATGCCACACCCCAAACAAGACTAGTACCATTTTCTTCACTGACTCCTGATGTCCCCAAAAAGGGAATTCTCAAAAGAAATCCACGAGGATGCAGAGGGCTTTGCCCTTGTTTGAACTGTGCTTCGTTTAGACTGCATGCGGAGAGAGGATTTGAATTCTCAAGGAATCAGTTAGAAGATGCCGGAGAAGTGGTCTTAGACTTGATTAAGGAACTATCATACGTACGGAACGTATTGGAGAAATCTGCTGATGCTGCTGATAATCACTTTGCAAATGTCAGTCAGGTGAGTCCCCCATGAACTCAAGATAAGGTTAAAAGATTTTTCAGCATCCATAATGCATTTTCTTGTCTAATTCTTTAATTAGGAGGGAAAAAAAAAAAAAAAAAAACTAGTTTCTCTTACTTTCTTGCGCGTTAGCCAAGTATAATCCAGTTTCTGTAGAATAACAGACCCTCTGAATATATGTGCTTAGATATTGAAGGCAAGCCTGAGTGCAAGTGAAGACCGAGTTAATGAAGGTGTAGGTTTCAAGTGAGAATATTTAGTAAAATTTAACAACTCTTGCTTTCTAGAGTTAGCAATTCCTTGAAACAAGAACTTTATCCTGAAGAAAGCAACATGGGAATTCAATTTTGTTGTGTATTTTACTTTTCATTATGGCGGGTTTTATCAGTAGTGTCCGTTCTTTTTGTTATGGTTTTCACTTAGAATTCTAAAAGTTTCTCTGTTTCATTAGGTGAAAGAAGCTTGCAGGAAAGCGTCGGAAGCAGAAGAACTTGCAAAAGACCGTCTTAATCAAATGTATTATGATCTCGGCGTTCATTGCAGAATCACTGTAAGAGAAAATATATGTATACATATATAATATCTAAATCCTTTTGGCAATCTTTTGAGTTTGTTCTTCTTCGGCCGTTGCCTGAAAAGCTTAAATTTATTTCCCAACAGTGCTTGGAACCTCCAAGAGTTAGATTCGCTAATCGTGTCGAAGAAAATGTTATCCTGAAAACAAGCTTTCGAAGCAAGAAAGTACTGAAGCAGGAGAAGGAGAAGGGACAAAGAGAAATGAAAACCAAGTGACTGCAATTATTTAGCCAAAATATTCATGTACAATCTTGCGGAAAACCGTGTTCATTATGTTCTTGTCGTAAACCAAACATTGTTCATATAAAGTAGGGATAAAAAATGCGTCGGATAGGTAAAAATTTTGATTGAAAATATTTAGATTGTCTACATAACTGCTTCATTTGTGTTGTGTAAATTTGGAAGTAACTCAAAAGTTCCAGTTCTCCTTGAACTATTTACTTTATGGTCTTACATGTTGCCATTTTGTGGATTGACCACGAAAGGAAAAGATGCCAAATTGCTAGATGTTTTAAACGAGACTGCCGATTATCTTAGGGTTACCATTTGGTGAAAATTTAACAACGTTAACTGTAAAAGTTACTGCAAGTATTGTTAAAAAAAAGACATGAATTGAAATATTTTATTAGAGGTAGAGTCAGAAAAAAGTTCATAAACTTGATTTCATGAATTATTTTCATTAATATACTTTTAATGAATTATTTTAATGAATATCAAATTTTTAGATCATGAATAATTGTATATGTATCATCGGCATGATGATATCGATGATCTAATAATATTGACTTTCTCTATTTAAATGAAAAATTATAAATACATAGAAGATGAGTTGAACGACATATAAATTTATATCAAAAGTTTAGTATATTGTACTAGAGGGTTAAATGTTAATTTTTTTGAAAGGAACTCCAACTATTGTTAGTAAGTCAATTTGATGACTTTCGCATTTATTTTGGTCATATCAATATTTAAGTACTGAGAGTATAATTGGAAAAAGTAATATGTTACATAGATAGGAAATGAATTATTATGATTTACTCTTAGTAAATCCAATGGTAGAAGATTGATCAAGAATTGTGATTAGATTTGAAATCAATAGGGTAGATTTTATGTTAAATGATCCTAGGCAAATCGATGGCTAAGCTTTGGATGATAAGTAACCAATGAAAGCAAGGTAAGGATTAGTGTGATGGAAGATTCAATGGATGAGAATAAGAATGACAAATTTTGATCAATGGTAAAAAAATTGGAAGAAAGAAAAACAAACTAAAAATAAGAAATCAAAAGGGATATTCGGATTGTTGTAATCAAAAGCAAGAAGAAATTTAAACAAATGGGAAAAAAGAAAGTGGTGCATGTATGCAATTTCAAGTAAGAGATAGTATGGTTTGTTTTGGCAATATAATACAAAGAAGATACAAGTGAAAGTGACCACTTGTCTCCCACTTTGTTGAACAACATTTTCACACCAACTCCCTCTCTTAAGTGGTGACAATGTAAGGGGAGAATCAGTCAAAATTTTACATTTTTACCAACCCCTCAAAATACAGCTCATTTAAAGCAAATGTTGATTGAAAACAAGTTCCAACATCTCATTTTATACTCACACAAGTTAAGCTCAAAAACCTAAGCTTTTTTAGCTACCACCAAGCTCGAAAAAAAAAATCAACACTATTCTCCATCCTAACACCCCTCTAGCACACTCTGGAGTTATAGGATGTGTTACTAGAGGTAACCTAGTTATTCTCTTTATGTTTTGGTCATTTTTAGAAAACCAAAGCATGTTAATGTTAGACTCCTTCTTACCTAGTAAAAAGTTTTAAGAAGAACTTTGGAGGTCTACGGTCTTAAAGGATCCACAGAACATTTTGATAAAATCTAATAACCTTATTAGAGCATGTGAATGTTGTGATATTATAGCATGCTTTAGAAATTTTAGTATGAAAAATAAATTATATGATAAGATTTTACAAAAGAAAAGCTTCATTTTAGGTTGTAGAATCACTTGGTTTGTTTTTATATGTCTAAAGTTATGTACATTTGAAATTATGACACAAAATAAGAGAGAAAAGAAACCACTGGGGTACAGACTACTCACAGGTTTTGTGAAATTCGAACCCCTTAATCTCAAAATTTTAGATTATAATTTATAGATCTAAAAACTAGATATTTTGAGCTTTTCAACAAGGTATCTTATGCCTTAAATATATAAATATTCAATTTTTGGTTAATTTTATTATTTAAGACTACAAAATGAGAGGTTTTATAGAACCCTATACCAGCCACGGTTTTGTATGTTTTGGATTAGTAAACCATAAATTTTTGTAAAATTATTTTTAGTGTATGAACTAGACATTATAAGCTTTTCAATGATATATCTTTTGCCCTATTTGGACTTATAAGTGAATTGTTATAATTTTCTAAATTTAACCACAAATCTCGGCATATGGTCCATACATGGGACCAACAGTACCAAATCTACGTATATAGTATGAAACACTCAAATACTAAAGAAAATAATATTATGGCTATAAAGTAGACATTTAAAGCTTTGAAATGCTTTACTATACGTTTAAAATAGGTATGTACATAAATTTAATAAATCACATAATATTATATTATAATCTGGTAAACTGAGACTTAACCCTAAAACACTTAAGAAAATGTCCACATTAATGTTTGAAATCCTTAAATATTGGAAAACATATTATAAGAACAGAAACGAAATACTTCAAACTTTCCAACAAGTTATCAAGTATCCAAAATGGGATTATACATAAATTTAAATAAATCTTACAAATTAAAATCTCACATCGATAAAACGATTAAACATTAAAAATGTGACATAAGGGTAAATCATAACATATGGACATAAATATTGATGAAAAAAGTTGGTATTAAATATCTGATAAAAAAAAGTGAAAAGCCTTAACTTTATAAAGTTGAATAACAAGTTTTTAGATAGACCAAGACTGAGTAAACTAGAAGATTACTAGACATAATTAGGAGTTTACCGTAGTCCAACTAAATGATTATAATTAATAAGATTGAGCTTAGCGAGCCCACTACTAGATAGAAGGCAACCACTTAAGGGTATATACTTAGGTGACTCCTTGTCACGGAGGTGATATAAATTGATTAATTAATTAATAAACTAATAAATTTATAATAAAATGTAATTATACAAAAAAAAGTTAATTAGTAATTAATAAAGTAAATAATTATTAATTAATTAATTAATTATGAGAGTTAATACGTGATTATTAATTGTGTAAATAAGATTATTATGTTGAGAAAGTACATAATTATTATGCATGATTAATTAGAGATTAACTAATCATTAATTTTTAATACGATTATTATACAATGATAGATGATTAATTAAAAATTAATTAATCATTAATAATTAATATAATTATTAATTATTAATTAATAAATGAAAAAAAAATATTTACAGAACATAATTAATTATTGAGAATATAATTACTAATTAATTATGTAATTGATTTATCATTTACTAATCAAGTAATAATTAAGGATTACCTAATTAATTAGTTATTTAATTAGTCGATTAAATTAAATTAAACAAATGATAATTAGTAGAATTTTCTTTTACACTTAACAATTAATAGGAATTGATTCTAATGGTTAGTTATGATGCAAGTAAATTAAATTCACCTTATAAAAAAAATAAATAATATATATTTATATATAACCATGATTTACTCTAATGATGAAATATTGTTAAATCAGGATTTTTTTTCAAATTTACATAGTATGAGTTACAATTTTTGAAGTTTAAGTACATAAACAACTAAGTACAAACCTCACCTCCAGTATGGAACAAAATATTTTCTTTGATGATGTTCTATATTTGTTATTATTTGATTTAATGATGTGATGAGTATATGAGTTATATGTATTATTTTGATTAAGCATTTGACGTGCATAATTTCTCTTGTACTGATATGATCGACATGCCTCACCGATATTTATGCCATAATAATAAAAGCATAATGATATGTAAATCTACACATTATCATAATTAATAAGAATGAGTCTAATGAAAAATGGAATTAAGTGTCGTGTCAACTTCCAATTAGTGAAATGATATGATAAGAACGAAAATTATAAGTTATGATCTTATAGGTTGTTGGAGGGTTGCTTCCCCAACTCCTTATTGGTTGCATGTATATAGGTACGACATATGGGCTCTTAAGTAGAAAAGACATACATATAATAAAGCATAATTGAACACAAATAGATCACATGCATTTTAAACATTCATGTTATGACGTATGATGATATGATCTATGAAAATATTTTATGAGATATAATTTGTGCTTGTTAAGCGAAAACCCATATGTGTATGTTCGTGTTGTTGGTAATACGGGTAAGCAGTCCGCCAATTAGATATTTTCTGGACTAGCGAAGCAATGGTAGGCAATGAAGGAAGGGAGTGGAATACCACCACAAATTTAATTTCCGCATTTAGATTTTCTAAATTATTTTGTATCAATTATCTTTAAAATTATATTTTCAATATTTCGGTACTACTAAACTAGTAAGAGTACTTAAAGACTCCAAAATCTTTCATTTTAACTCGTATGACGTTATATATTTTTAAATACTATCTAAGTATGAATTTGAATGTGATATTTATTATTTAGAAATTTTAATTTCCTTAATTAAAATTTTAGTTTATTAAATTCTTCAAATACAAGTATGATATGTTTGTAAAAATAAAAAAATAAAAAAAATTCTCCATTTTTTGAAATAAAAAATTCACAAGTATTAAGATTATATTAACTAAGAATAAATAAGTTAGTTAACGGTCTGAAAAATCATATCGTTACAAAATGTGAGTTAAACTAAATTTTAAATTAGGGGCCACCTACCCGTTGGGAATAGGGTGGAGGGAAAGTGGCATTTACTAAGAAAAGGGACGACAAAATAAGTATAAATATAGGAAAACAAAAAAAAAAAAAAAAGAATACAAAAACTAAAAAAGAATAAAGACGTTGGAACTTGAAGGAGAGAGAGGAGAGAGAGAGAGAGAGTGAACAACTCAAATTGCACCCAAATATTACTATATACTAAAAGAATGCATGAGTTACTGTTGTTTGAATCATACGCGGACTATTCTGTCCCTTGGTAAAGTTGCTCCTTCTTTTAGCTACAGTGAATGACATAATTGCCCTTTTTCCCTCGTTGCATGGATTGATTTGCCCTTTGGTTAGTGTTGCTTTTCCTTCCACTACAGTAAATGGATGGTTTTGCCCTTGGTTTTTGTTTTTTGACGGTTTTGCTCTTATCAGATGTACTTCTCCTTATGTTGTTGTTTACTCTTTTTTTTTTTTTTCAAAGCATTTTCTTCTTTGATTTTTTTGCAACATTGGTCATTTTTCTTCTGGAGTTTTTCGTTTTCTCCGAATCCTAAGCTTTGGTTTTTTGTTTTTTGTTTTTTGTTTTTTTTTGTGTTCTTGATTTGTTTTTGCCGTTATTTTCTTCGTTGAACTCTAAAACCAAAAGATTAATTCATTAAATTAGTGCCAAATTACTCATTCATGAACTATTCCGAGATACCCTAAATATAACAGTAATTATGCAATTTTTTTTTATATAGTTTTCTTTATGATGCATTTTTTTAATATATATCCTCCAAAATTGTTATCTTCTTTAAAAAAACCATGCCCATGCAAAGCTATATTATTTTGATATAACATTTTTTTTAAAAATTATTACCGATAACTTTAAAAAAATATATAATGATAACTATAATTTCTTTTAGATCTTTTTTAACTTTTTTAAAACATACTTTAGTTGCGCATTTTTTATAAAGTTAATTATATTATCCATATATCAGTTGCTGAAGTTTAAAACTATTTTTATTATAAAATGCAAATTATCCACTTTATAATTTTCGTAGTATAATTTAGTAATTATGGAAAATTGATAACGTAACATTAAAATTTGAAATTATTGAACAATAGTAAATTAAATATAGATAAATCTATTTTTTCAGTTCTTTATTATTTAAGATAATTATTTTACTATAGTTTATAAAAAATTATTTTTTTGTATTCTAATTTAAAATGTCAATTATCTTAGAAGAAAAAATAGTGCTTGTGAAAATAATATGGATCTATAGCGTTTCATTTTACAGCTAAGTAGGAAAACTTTCTTACAAATACTATTTCTTCAATTTTATATGTTTTTTTTTTTTTTTTTTTTTTTTTTTTTTTTTTTTTTTTTTTCAATTTTATATGAATTAATAATTAATAAGGCTATAATAATTCTAACACACATACACGTGACGTGAGGTTCAACTAGTGACAACTAAAAGTGAACAACTAAAATAATAGAAGCATTTACATAATAAGATAAATTTATTGTTTACTATTATTTAGTTTACAAATTTTTAAACACATAACTATTTATTTTGCTTATTAATGTAAAATTATTTATTTATTTCTCCCTTTATATATTTAGGAAAAAAGAGTAATTGAAGGGGGTTTCGATACAATGCTCTGACAACTTGAGGTAAAAAAAACAGGACATAAAGACAAAAATGGATGTCGCATCAAATTTGGTTCACACTTGACACTCATGGTTATTTGTTGGCAGAATTTGGTTTAAACTTATATATATATATATATATAGATAGAGAGAGAGAGAGAGAGAGAGAGAGAGGTAGATTTTGTTAAACATAAGATACATATATACATTTATATATAGATGTCAGGAGGTGCAATTATTTGTACCACAACATCTTTACATATCGTCCTCAAGCACCATTATGAACCTGCAGTGGTTCCAGAACATTGCTACAAGAAAAAATGCAAAGACTTTATTGTATCTTCAACCACACAAGCACAACAAGAGTCATAATTTGTAGAAAAACAATCCCACTACACGTCATCTAAACCAAAACAATGATGAACACTTACTGAACAAGTGATCTTTACCGCGTCCCGGCATATACCCTTTTATTATTAGGTGAATCTTTTAACAGTCCGATGTAAGATTATAATTAATTTAATATTATGTATTATAAATTTTTAATATAAACACTCACATATCAAATTTTGTAACGATTTGATTTATGATCAAATTGTTAAATATTACATGCTGCAAATAGTAGTTCTTAGATCAGATCTTGAAAAGTAGTTCTTATCAGTAGTGACAAATAGGCAGTTATTATTGTATAAATTCCTAAAAGAAAAAAAGGTCTGGGTAGAAAGTCATCTTTAATGCACAAAATCAGATGCTCCGAAATAAGCAAAACTATGGCTGTTATACAAGGAGTTTTTAGAATTTGTTTGGAGGAAGTTTTTCCTGATGAAAGTTTTTACTCATCTTTTTTATATTAGGGAAATTCTACAGATCAGGAGCATCTAATTATAACCTTACGATTTAAATTTGATGGCACTTTATAAAATGAGTATAACAGTATAGTCTAGGAAATCATCAAAAAATCTAGCTTTAAATGTTAAGGATAATTTAATTTGAATCCCACGGCCACTATCGATACCTCCAATGAGGTCCTAAGTTGGGGCACCCCATCATTAGAATCCTCTAGTTGAATTGTAGAGCCAAAAAATAATATTTGAACGTGTTAGTTTACCAATTGTCCCAAAAGCTTAAGCTATTAGGAGGTGGGTCAACAATAATTTTATATTTCAACAATCCCCCTCACGTGCAGGCCAGACAATGGGCAAACGTGCGGACAAATATTAATTTGAAAGTCCAACACAAATTATAAGAAACCCGAAACATATTACACGCCCAACACGCAATAATAATAAATGAGGTTAAATAGTGTAATTGCAGGGGTTCGAACTCAAGACCTCCTGCTCTGATATTTTGTTGGTTTACCAATTCTCCCAAAAACTTAAGCTATTAGGAGGTGGGCCAACAATAGTTTTATATTTCAACACTCCCCCTCACGTGCAGGTCAGACAATGGGCAAACGTGTAGACAAATATTAATTTAAAAGTCCAACACAAATTATAAGAAACCCGAAACATATTACACGCCCAACACGCAATGATAATAAATGGGGTTAAATAGTGCAATTGCAAGGGTTCGAATTCAAGACCTCCTACTCTGATACCATGTTAGTTCACCAATTCTCCCAAAAACTTAAGCTATTAGGAGGTGGGCCAACAATAGTTTTATATTTTAACAGAATGATTTCTACATGAACTTTGATTTTTGTTTGCATAGTATTAGAGGAAAAAAAATTACCAAAATTAAAATTCAAGCACATAATATATTGGTGAGATACATAAAGTTGGAATTTGAAGATTTCTTTATTAAAAAGATAAAGTAAGGAAACTGCAAAAGGGAAACAAAATGATCACTAGAAACCCAAAGGGAAACTTAAATTTGTTAAAAGAAAAAGAAATTTAAATTATTGGGCATGATCCAAACACATAAACATCATTCAACAAACTAAGCCCCCCCCAAACCAAACCCCATTTTTTTTTTTACATAACGAGCAAGAAAGAAACAAAGAATTTCCAGTTCCACCAAAAGTCCTATATAGTAGACAACAAAACAACCTTAGCTTGATCAAATTCACATTTCAAAACCTCGACTTGCACTCCGGCGGAGCGCCTTGCGGGAAGCGTTTAAGGTCGGAGCAGTAGTTGTAGATCATGAAGTACTTCTGAACCCATCTCAGCCTTCTTCTGCCCGGGGCATCAAGCTCATTGGTTTGCCATGCCGAGTTGGGGATTGAGTTTGTGATTGATTTCAAGTCCCTGAAGTTGAAGTTCCTGTAGTATGCTGTGAATGGCGCTTTCGACCAATCGGTTTTCACCAGCCCTCCTCTTGTGGCCCAGTCATCTGCATTCCAAAGGCTAGAGTAGATCCTCATTGGTTGGCTCTTTGGGAAAGGAACGCCAATTGACTCTGCGTTCTTGAACACTCTAATTGGAAAGTTGTCAACCAAGAAGCTGTCTCCACCCAAAAGAAAAAAAAAAAAAATTTGTTAAAATGTGTTTCGAGGCAGAATTCTGTGATAGGAGAATTCTGTGATAGGATACAAAAGAAACATGTTGTGACATAGAGTTCGTAATAGTCAAATTTTAATTAGGTTTTTTTAAGTAGTCATACTTGTCTTTACTTAGTAAAAAAAAAAAAAAACAATTTGTTAAAACGCGTTTTAACTTTCACAACATAAATTAGTGGAAACCAAGAAAAATCCCACAAAGAGAAGGGAGAATTCTCTCACAGGATATGAAAAAAATGTTTTCTCCAAAATTCCGACTTTAATCAGATTTTGTTAAGTAGCCAACAATTTATCAAAATTCTCAAAAATATTGTATATATTTTAGTAAAATTTAGTGATTTCTTACATGATGTGTTGGGGCTTCCAGATGACGGAGTAAGTGTGGAAGTTTCTAGTGGGGTCAAACCATAAATAGAATTGCTGTTCTCTGTTGCCCTTGCCTTGAGTGAACACATTGGTGTGTAATATGTAAGGGTCACCACTCACATTTCCCAAAAACTCGAAGTCGATTTCGTCATGAGTAGGTCCTTGGGATGACAGCTGTAATCCAAAAAAAAAAAAAAAAACACCACAATTAGCTCTGGAAGTTTAAAAAGTACTGCATTAAGAATAGAAAAAATCCGATCTGATAATTTAACTTAAATTATATTTTTTCTTTTAATTTTTTTTGAAAAAAATTTTTATTTTTTTAAAATTTTTTTATCTTTTTAAAAAATTAATAAAAATTTTTAACATAAATTTTTTTTTTTAACTAAATTCATTCACCAAACAAATCTTAATAAAAGGTCATAATTTCTCCTCATGAAAAGCATGTGAATCTCCTTACCTCTTGCTAAATTTATAAAAACATATCAAATAAGACAAAAATAGTTTCTTGGAAGAGAGAAAAACCAGTCTATTTATGTATTCATGTATGTGTTCATGTATGCGGTAAACGACAAAACAAGAAAACGACAAAGAAATTCTGGATTTTCTTTTGTTTTGTTGTGGGGTCTAAGACGTACGTCATCTAAGCCGGACTCTTTGATTGATTATTTGATTTAAACATAAAAACATAAAACCCTTCCAAGAGAAAAATATAAAAATTAAAAAAAAAAAAAGAGCGTGACCCCCACGCGCTAATAGCTCCAATAAAAAAAGAAGTTTCCAACATGCATAATAATACATGACTTTATCTTTTAACGTACTACATATATATATGTATATATATTTCTTCACTCGTGAATGTATAGTTACTAGTAATCTCTAATATTGCAAATGCCCATACGAAAGTCGATCGACAGCTTTCAACTTTCACTTTTATGTCATATGCTTTAAACATCAATCATTCCAAAAGACACTCGAAGTTAAACAGCAATACTGCGTTCGATATATCCGCAAATTATGTGTATAAAAAAATAAAAAAAAACCATTCTTCGGAAGAGATGGTTTCTCATCGTGACTTTCTTAAACAACTTATAACAAATAATTAATTTACTTATAATTTTCTGTATAATCTATGTTATACATAATTTTATAAAAAATTACAAATAAATCAACTAATTATTATAAGTCGTTAAATCAAAAGTTCGATCTGAGGGACTATTTTACCTGAACAATAATAAAAAACCCCTACAAGTATATATATATATGTATATATGTTCTTACGACGTACATAATAGGCAGTTACGGTTCCGGCAGAGTTGCCGGCGACGAGTTTGAGCTGCATATCGATCCTGCCGAAGAGAAACTCTTCCTTGGATTGGAAGCCAGAGCCAGAGACTTTGTCCAGAGAGAGAGACAGAAGCTGACCTGCTTTGAAAATCTTGGCCCTGTTGTCACCCCACGTGAGGTCAAAGTCTTGGTAGAAGTTACCAACACATGAGACCACAAGTAGAGAGCTCATTAGGAGGAACATAGACAACCCATTTGAAAACCCCATTCTCAGATTTCAGAGAAAACCAGTAAGAGAGACAAGTTTTTGAATCTTTTTGTGTTGTTTTGAGAATGAGTGAAATAGGGTTTAAGAATAAGCTATATATATATAGGAGGAGAGAGAGAGAATTTAGAGAGAGAGAGAGAGTTAAGGGAAGGTATGGAAGGGGTAAGGGTACGCGTGAGTAATAACTAGAGGAGCCAAAAGCTGTTGCCAGCTAACCACACCCGGAAAGCGGGAAGCTTTTGTTTGGGCCTTGGGAGGTGGTTTTGGTTCAAGATATTTTTTTTTTTTTTTTTTTTTAAGGTTGGCAATGTTACGATGATTTTGTCCAAAGGGCGGAGTTTATTGGGGTAGGACCCTCTTCTTTTTTGTTTTTTGTTTTGTTTTGTTTTTTTTTTTTTTTTGTATGATTTAAATTTTGGTGGTGGATGCCAACGGGGTATGGCATGGAAGAATAAAGTTGGCCATGGTTTTCCTTGGGACCATCAATCATACAAGTTCCTTATACGAACAAGGAATCTGCCACGTGGCCGAATATATCCAAGTCATTTGTTGCTGTAGTAATCGTGTATGATACCAACTCACGTGACATGAATATTTTTCGGTGTCAAGTATAACCTAATGTCACAAGAGTGCAACATTATTAATTTGTGAGTTATACTGTTGGCAAAGCTTTTTAGAACCCTGTTGTACATTTTTTGAGTTCAAAAGTTACTTCCGAAATTATTTGAATGATCTATCAAAAAATTTATAACCTCCGAAAGGATTTTTTATCAAAACTAGAAATATGACTTTTGAAAAAAGCTATTCCGAATATCTTTGGAAAACATATATCAACATTTAATGTAGACATTATGAACTTTAGTTCAATATTTAAAATTGTTTTAATTTCAAAATCTCTTTTAAAAATGTGCTTCTCAAACACTTATTGTCACAATTCAAGTTCTTATTCTTCTATTGGTTAAAAACAAGAGCAGAAACTCTATCAAACGGACCCTATGTGTATGATATACAATGGATGTGTCGTTTAATTACCAATTGTAATGTTTGGTAATTCCTTTTAGCAATTTTATTATTGTAAAGGGGTCTAACTTGGTTCCGGACCTAGGTCCTTGACTCTCGTGTCCAACGGGGGAATATTATTCAGGAGTAAAGAGAGTCACAAGATCACCATGCCATGTAGGTAGTTCTATATTTAAAGGCGTTTCAATTTGTCTCTTTGGCTGTTTCGTGTATATCAAGCATATAGTATATTTTGTTTTGGGTGCAGACAGCAACGTCTTAGCTAGTCCTACACTTGCAGTGACCACTGAATTCAATATACACATTTATAAGCATATTTATAGAAATACGTGTGTGCAAGAGTTTCTACAGCAGAAATGTACGTTTTCACCATCGGTAGAATCTATAGTTTCAATATAATTAGATAAGTATTTCAGCAATTAGATCTATAAATATTCATGTTAAAAATTTATAATGCATATCATAAAACTATCTGATATTCGTAGATCAAAACGTTAAAAAGTTAATATAATGATTAAAACTGCAGTTCTTTAAAAAAAAAAAAAAAAAAAAAATACTTCTTACTGTGAAAATCTCCCCCGTATGAATGTATTTCATAATTGTGTACTTCTGGAAGAGTTTGCCATGGAACTGATCAATTGGAACAAGATTTTATTGGTTAGGAGAAGATATTCTAAAGATGTTGACAAAACTCCAGGCCAATTAATTAAGAGGAAGAATTTTGAAATTTGAACTATTATGGTTATTGGATTTTCTCTCGTTTTCAAACTCTTGATAAAAGCAACTTCGTTATTCCTTGTAAACTTGGGCAAAGAAATGTGGGTGGTCCAAAAAAAAAATTTTTTTTTTTTTTTTTTTTATCAAAAGACAAACAAAAATCTTGCTATTTAGGGGTCCATGAAAGGCTTTCATGATCATATTGCCAGCTATCCTTCACTTGTCAGTTTTCAGTACTTTATTATTTATTGAATGCCTAATTTAATTCTCTATTTGTTATCATTAATTCATATTTAAGAAATTATGTTAATTATACTGTGCTATATTGACATGTAAAAATATATTGACCATGTAATTTTGCTATAGCTAGCTTTTCGCTCCTCCATATACTCATGTAAATAAAAATTTTTGGTATAAAAAATTAAGAAAGATCTTGTTTCCGGTGGGTGTGGATATATACAACAGTTGTAATTTTTCATTTAAAAATTTGTAACAACTAACTGATTTACATATAACTTTTCATTTAACATCTTGTTACATGATATTATTTAGATATTAATACAAAAGATAAGAACCACTGAATACTGTTATATTAAAATCATTTGATTATTAAAATGTCCCAAAAAAAGTTACAAGCTCTATTTTAAAAATATGTTGGTTAATAATCCATTCATGTCACAGACTATATTTATTTTTAGAGTTATATCACAATTTTTTTTTTCATATTTCTGCTATACTGATTAATAAGTTGACTTGTATTCAAAAAAATCTTAAAGTATTAAAATTTAGGGGAAATTTTTTGTTACATTCCTGAAAATTTTCTCATAAATTCATAAACACGTCAATATGTGTGTGTGTGTGTGTGTGGGGTACAGTGCATAAATCAAGATTTTTGTACACTCATAGACACAACAAATGCGCGTCATGTTCCAAAGAACTCCCAATATAATACAGCTCAAAAGTACTTGATTAAATTTTCTCATTGTTTAGACTATTAATTTGTTTCGTTAAGGAAACGGTCCACCCATGATCTCCATATGTAATGTTTTTAAGCCATGTAATTGGATGATGTTTGTTTGATATTTATATATATATATATATATATATATATAAAAGAAGATTTATGCTCCAAAAAGAAGGAAAAAAAAAAAGCATCAATAGGAGAATCTAATAGTGGTGTACTTTTTTTTTTTTTTTACTTCATTCTTAAATATCATTATGTTGCTAGTGAAAGATTTGCATTAAAAATTAATTTTGAAATATCATTATTAGCACAGGATGCCACTTTAGCTCAGCACATTTTATAATTGAGTCCAGTGTTAAAGATAAAAACTTTAAACTTAATTTTTAAATATGTATAACTCATATGACATTAAATGACGATTAACGTGTCTTGTAAGTTAGTATTAAAATATTAAAATTAGATTTGGTATCCCTAAGATTATTATTTATAATACAAAATGTAGCTTGTGTTTTTTTAATAAGCTCTCATACCAAAACCACCAAAGATATTTCATATTCCATGGCACAACATAATTATAATTCCAAAAGTGAAAAATGTCGTCCTTAGTTTTTTCTTCTTGATGGGAAATTGGGAAATGACGAATTTATTAAAATAATGGAAAAATAATCCTAAGTCAATAAGCACTTGTTACTTGTTTATTATTATTAATTTTTTTAATTTTGTATGTGCCGGCACATATCTATACAAATTGACCGCCCACTGCACTAATTTTTTGTTATTAATTAATTAATTTGGACAATGATTACAGTGTGATTAATTAAAGGTCATTATACGATGAATTGGAGAAATGGAGCCCACCTTCCTAATGCTTTGCAAGATTAGTTAACGTCAAATGATACCTGGGTCCATACTCCATATCTAATGTCTTCTAGGGATAATAAATATTTAGAGTCTTTCTCTGCCTATCGTATAGGGTCTATAACTCTCATCACATAAAATGTAAAAAAAATAAAACAAAAACACCTTCAGATTTCGAAGCTGAGAGTTTCTACCCAAAATCATTAACAAAGGCAACTTAGGCTTAACCCGTCACAACTTCTTCTTCTTTTTTATTTTTTTTGACCCTATACATATATACATGTATGCACATTTTAACTTATACGTATACATATACAGACACGTATAACAGATTACATCAAGCTCCCCTTAAATTTTGAAAATTAAATTTTTACTCCTAAATTACATAGTGAAGCCCCTTTTGAATTTGAAAATTTAATCTTACACCAACAATTAATAATAATTATCGAGCATAATCAAAGTTTTAATAATAATTATTATAGACAAATACATGATTATGTATATATTTATTTGTCTCATAACTAAGGCTAATATAATCTGGGCCTTTTTTCCCTTCAAAAATATATAGCTGGGATGCATTTATTTTTCATAATTGATTTATTAAAGCAACCTTGCTAGCTAATGACTTAATTGTAAATACATCCTTATTGGCCAGCCTTTTTTTCTCAAATTAAGTGGAAATTCATTAGTGTCCATTACTTATTTATGAGATGTATACATCTCATTGTCATTATTCCCTATTAATTTCAAGTTCCATTATGCCTATCAATATCACTCTCCCTTTCATGTGT
Source organism: Ficus microcarpa (assembly GCA_025413485.1). Classification (NCBI taxonomy): domain Eukaryota; kingdom Viridiplantae; phylum Streptophyta; class Magnoliopsida; order Rosales; family Moraceae; genus Ficus; species Ficus microcarpa. Next base: position 10,401,681 of record CM046382.1, on the reverse strand, counting down.
TACAATACAAACACAGTTTAGGTGGTGGAGGAAATTTATAGCGACACTTAAAACCCAATAATGATAGCCATATGTTGCAGTAAATTTTGGCATGTTGCACGTAATATATATATATATATATGTATGTATGTATACATATATATATATATATATATCTCCATATGTAGTAAAAGAAAGGAGATAATTACTACTCAGCTCATTAGACCTTTTTCCCAAAAAAAAAAAAAAATCATTTTATATTCAATCGTACATATTGCATGGATTGCCGTCCTATATAAAAAGGGATATGAGATAAAGGCCTTTTTTTCAGAAGAAGTTTTTGAATAAATGGTCGAGACTTTATAAAATTGAAAAAAAAACATCAATCGATAATTTATTGATTGATCAGGATTAATTAATGATTGATTAATATAAAATATATTTTTGTATTGGTTGACTATGATCAGTCGCTAATTAACTATATCAATCAATAATTAATACTTAACCATTTTTCTAAATAAAACAACCTTTCGTCATTTGTTTAAATAAGTGTTAACAAGCCGACTACTTTCCTAATTTTTCCATATACATCTACAAAAATTACAAGCTATGATATGATTGAACCCACAATCCTCACCTCACATCCACCTAATCCACTTTTCCCATGCTATTAGGCCTAATAAGGATCTTATTAGGTTGTTTGGATGCATTATTCATAACTTAACTAAATAAATAAATAAAACAGTGATCAATACAAGGCAATAATGCACTTCATTATTTAATTAATAATGTACTAAACAAAACCTTGTGAATTAAACTTCCAAAAGCATATTTAAGAAAGAAAGTGCTCTAGCTAAATTTTGTAGGTATGGACTGTATCATCTATATAAAGAAACCTCTTGTTGGCAAAATGGGACAACTTAAGGCCGCAGTGGATATATATATATATATATATATATATATATATTTTAATAACTTATCCAGAATATATATGCGACCACTAACTAGTACTGTAATTAACGGCATAAAACAAAGATATATTAGTCCATACTTATATGATTATGGGCCATTATTTATAGCTGTTAGTGGACTTGGGAATAATATTGCAAAAGCATATATATACTCCTTTTGTATGTAATGATTGATGGTTTCGGTTCATCACTATCCCAAATTACAATAGACAAATATGAGTCTGTCTACTATATATATATATATATATATATATATATATGTCATGTGTGTGTCTATATATGTGTGTGAATTTATAATCTATGGTAGAACCACCTCTTCACCTAATGAAAAGACAAGGTTAATTAAACACATAATTGGGCATGCCAAAGAGACTTGAAAACAGATGCATGTAACTAATTACATATATAGGATAAATATAGGTGTAATATATAATCTAAGGTCGGCAAATTAATTAGTTTTGAGAATCGGCTACAATTTTGGATGAGATCAAGTTTGGTGTACCAATCTATTATATGACTGAAAAGCTATATATATATATATACATACACACATATACACATACATACACACACAAGATGGGATGCACAGAACGAGTCGAGAGCAGACAAGTATATGATTGGAAGTTGCTTGGGGGACTCTCTTTGTTTAATGATCACTAATAAAGGGCTCTTGTTCTTCCAAAAGCAAAAGTAAAAACAAAACAAAACAAAAGGAGCTCTTGCATCTGTTCAACAAATTATCACAAGCTCCTTCTCAAATAACTAATAAATGTGTGGAATAGTGCATAAAGTTAGAGCATTGTCTATCAAATGTTAAATTGAAAAGGTAAATTTTGGTATCTCAATAAGAAAAAAGTGTTCTTTAATGTAATATTAAACTTGAGGTTAAATTTATCGCATGTTAAATTCTGTGATAAATTTTTTATAAAAATAAAATTAATATTAAATTTAATATCTAATTATTATTGATTGGTGTCTAAATTTTTTCAATTTCGTGGTACATTTTGCAAAAAAAATATATAATAATAATTATAACATGCTATTGATTGTTATTGTTTGATAGCTCAACTTTTTCATCTAATCAGTATAGTTTTTTCGTTTTTAAATTATAAAACTTTCACTTTTACGAATTTCAAAACTTAATGATGATAACAAAACATAGATATATAACCATAGAAATAACATTATAAATTAGAATACAAACTTCAAATATGTTATATTTCAGTATTTAACAGAGATAGTATTGATAAGTATGTTAGTATCATCACGAGATAAATATAAGTGTTCGTAAAATAGTAATCTTTCTTCTTTTTTAGGTAGAGAAAAAGAGATTGGTAGTGTCCTCATTTCTCTGTCTCAGTAATCATTTAGTGAGCCTATTTGTCACACTAATAGAATGATAAGTATTGATAAATATGTCAGTATCATCATGAGATAAATATAAGTGTTCGTAAAATAGTAATCTTTCTTCTTTTTTAGGTAGAGAAAAGGAGATTGGTAAGTGTCTTCATTTCTTTGTCTCAGTAATCATTTAGTGAGCCTATTTGTCACACTAATAAAATGATAAGAAACCAAAAACTAGGTCTTTATAATTAGTAGATCCCAAATTTTAAAAACAAATAACATATGATCTTTCTCAATAAAAATTATACTCTCTGCATATGTCACAATTCCAACGTGAAACTTTTTTCCCATCACACCGTCATTGGTCCGTAAAATAATAAGTTGTATCGTGTGGGGTATGGCAAGCTATGCTATATTAATTCAATGGTCAATACCGATCACATCAAAAACAGTAAGTTAATAATGGTTATGATGCACCAAACAAAGTCTACAAGAGTCGTTTTCCCGTGAGAGTCGGTGAATGTCCGTAGAAAAAAAAATAAAAATACATACATTTCGAAGAACTCGTGAGTATTTTTATATTTGCTTGATTTGGCGTTTATTACACACTAACCTTGTCTATTTTTGTCGTTGTTAGTAAAATTCAATTGTTTAATTTTACTTGCAATATTATGTCCCTCAAAAAAAAAAAAAAATCACTTGCATTACTGTAGTACCCTTTGGGGTGGGGGTCCAAGTTGGAAATGGGATATGGAATATATATATATATATATTTATATATTTATATATTTTTTTTGAATAATTTTCCGGATAAGGTCAAGGACAAGAGCAATAAAATCTCCAAACGTACATGCCCAAAGACTTGATTGTAGGTGCAGGTATAATTTTATGATTTTATATAGAGTTTAAATTCTCGCATTTCCAGTTTTAAAAAATAAATAAAAAAAAAGATTAGAAGAATAATTTAAAATAATCAAAGTAAGGCTGATCATAAATTCTCAAAAGTGAGTGATTTTAGACTTGGCCTAAAAATATCGTTACTTCTATCTCTATTATTGAGATTTATTAGAGTTTCACTCCTCACATCTTAATTATAAAAATTTTTAAAAATTGTTTTGAAGGGAAAATCACAATATCGACTCCTTCCAAAGGAGTATTACTTAAGTTATTGAATTGAAGTTGTAATCTTATTAGTTGTTCACTGTGTCATATAATCAAAATATAAGAATTTAATCACATAAAGATACTAAATATTAAAAATGCTAGATACAAAAAAAAAAAACAAATTGATAATTATTCAAAACAATATTGGTGGACAGGTCTCATCAAAATTACAAAGAAGAGTGATAAAACTAAAGACTGATCAGAGTACATGGTTCCTAAATGAAAGAAAACAAAATTTTGTATACCAACGTCCGTTTGGCTTTGCCAAACTTAATGATTCAAAGTTAGAACTCTAAATGTTTGATTAACTTGAGCGCTTTTGTGAAAATTATTAATGTCTACGGTTGCCGGCTGGTATATATAAATATACAGTATATACACATATATATATATGAGATACATATAAATGACGGTTGGTGTATGTAAATATACAAAAATATATATGAGATACATATAAATGACGGTTGGTGTATGTAAATATACAAAAATATATATGAGATACATATAAATGATAGACATCCATCATCATCTAATTCCCCTGGCTGGCCATTCCCCACTTAGGATGCGTTTGGTATGAGAGTGGGCCAAACTTTTTGGCAACGATCGATGCAAAGAATATGGGAGAAAAATACACATATACTTGTATGTAGATGTGTATACATGTATATATAATTGACTCCAAGGAATCAAAAGATAAGATATGTCTTTTCCCGTATATACATTTCACATTGACTTTTTGAATACAAATTATACAATTTACATACGATCTAATACCACATACTATCATACTTGTAACTTTCTATTTAAAAACTTATAACAATTAGTTGATTTACTTATAATTCTTTTAAGATCTTATCACATGGTACTTTTCAAAAATTAGTATAAGGATGAGTATAACTGAAAAATGTTACATAAATTATTTGATTGATATGATGTATCACAAAAAAGTTACAAATTATAAAAAAAAGTCTCGGATAACAGTCTATCTCTATATATATGGATATAAATATGTGAACATATGTGTGTTGCATATATTTTTTATATATATTGGGCAGTGTGGATTGAAATGGGATTATTATTGTTCTAAAGTCACTGAAGTTTCTAGAGGTTGCGACTTGGGAGCATTGCCATATCATTTGCTCACCTAAATCATCTTAAAAGATGAATATAATTGCACATGAATCACCAGTGCCAAAACACAAGGATATACACTGGGTGGTCCATATATATATATATATATAAATATATATATGTTAATACAGAAAAGTCACGCGAAAACTTTGCAGAAATTTAAGTGTTACCTAGATCCGGTCAAAACAGTTTACTGTCCATGACCACAGGTGACACGGCAATGTTATTTCAAATGTTATGTTCATAAAGTAGATGCGAAATTATGATTAAATTATATCTGTAATCATGGTAACAGAGAGCTTTGTGTATTGAAGCATAACGTACATTTCCTGTCATTTTTAGCATAAGACAAGCTCGAGATCACATGCTCTAAGCTATATATTTTTTGTATTAGCAAGCTCAAAAGAGCATGAACTTTAAACCAGAGCATTCGTCTTGTTTGAAATCTTTACATTATTTTTCTTCTCTCTCTCTCTCTTTTTAAGGTTATACTATTTATTTTTTTGTCCTCCTTTTATTCATTTATTGCTTTTTTATTTATTTATTTTTTCATTTTGATCCTTTTTAGAAATAATTTTTCTTTTGATTTTTCCCTATTAAAAAAAAGTATTATGTTCGTTTAGTTCTTGAATTTTTGATTTTGGTAAATTAATTCTTGAAATTTTGATTTTTGGTAGTTTTGATCACTAATATTGAATTGACGAAATATTTTTTTGATTTATTGTACATAATCATGTTTCAACTCCATCTTAACATGAAATTCTACACCAAAAAAAAAAAAAAAAAAAAAACTCTGTCTATAAAAATTTTCCCCTTATTCTTGTTAAAACCCTTAGAAACTAAAACATTTTGAACTTAATGAAAGATTTGCTATAAAATTTTTAGTTATTATGCGACAGGGCTACAATTATTTATATTAAATTTCAAAAACCATCCGTCAATTTTAGTGTAAAAACCAAAACTGTCAAAAAACAAAAGTTCAAGAACTAATTTACTAAAAGCAAAAGCTCAAGGATCAATTTACCGTTTTGAGAGATCAAACTGGCATAATATTCATAAGACATTGTAATAAACTTAATTTAAAAAAAAAAAAAACTATGAAACTTAATAGAAGTACTTATGATTAATTCAGTGATAAATCCCAATAAAATTAAAATAGGGATTTATAGCTAAATAACTTTTTTTTAAGAAGTTTTTTAACAATTGGCCGAAATTTTTAAAAATTAATTAAAATGTTTTATTTTAAATGGTCGATCATAGTTTGACTATAACATAAATCATCAAATTTCATAGTCAATCATTGATTTACCATTAATCAATCAATAATTGATCAAATCTGAAAAAATAACAAATGATCATTTTACCAAATAAAAAAAATTGAACCATTTATTAGATTAGGTGATTAAAAAGACTATTCAGTTTAATTTTTTATTAAAATATTTTACTTTCGAGTAATTGTACAAAGACTATGATTAGATCTGTTAAATTTCAGAAATTCATCGTCAATTTGAGGGACCAAAGTCAATCATTGATTTATCATTAGCCAATCAATAATTGATCAAATCTGAAAAAATAACAAACGATCATTTTACTAAATAAAAAAAATTAAACCATCTATTAGATTAGGTGATTAAAAAGATCATTCAATTTAATTTTTTATTAAAATATTTTACTTTCGAGTAATTGTACAAAGACTGTGATTAGACCTGTTAAATTTCAGAAATTTATCGTCAATTTGAGGGACTAAAGTCACAAAAATAAACAAAATTCACGGACCAAAGTATCACAATGCTCATAGTTTAGGCTCGGACTAATAACGCCGAAAACCTAGGGGTGAAGGTTGTCAAAGGCACAACAGTGAGAAAAGACAAAATAAAATAACATAAGTCATGACAAGACAAAGGTTCTGGAGTAACATTAAATAATTTAGCAAATGAAATATTCAGAAAGAAACAGGACAAAACCCAGGCTGCAGAGACGTAGGGAAAATTGGCATTCAGGAAAAGATTATAGCTCTGTCCCTGTCAGTACCTCTAACTCAGCCATAACTTTTATACCAACAAACAGTTTCAGGAAAATTATACTCGCGCATGCGAACCATCTAATATCACTGCTGTCCCAAAACATTTTCTTCTCAGTGCGTGTGTATAGGAGAGATTGAGATTGAGATTGAGATTGAGAGAGAGAGAGAGATGAGTTATGGGTTCTCTTTCTTACAAGAACAGATATCAGGCCTATTTAACATTGCTTCGTAGGAGCTATTTTTGAGCTTTCTAGAAATTGTTCGTCACTTCCTGAGTCTTAAAATTATTTCTAAAAGTGTTTGAATAATTTGTTAATAGAGTTTTTATTCTCCAAAATCACTTCCAGTCCAAGCCACAAGAGCCCATTTAACAGAATTTTTACTTTGTTTTTAATTAGTAAAAAAAAGAAGTAAAAACGGTAGTTTTTCAGTAAGTACTAAATATTCATATTTTTAGAAGAGTTTTTGAAGTCAAAATGATTTTAAAATTTTTTACAAATGTAGCAAATAATGTCTAACTCAAACCATGATGCTAAGTTTTTAACATACAAAAAGCTTTTTCTAGAAGCCATATTGTCTTGCTTTGATAAGAAATTCTTCTTGAAATTGTAAACTCTTCTAAGAAAGTATTCAAACACTTTTAAAAGCAGCTTTTTGAATGAGAAAACCAAATGCACCTTTTAGGAAGTTTTGTCGTACAAACCCAAAATGTGACTTCTTAAAATAACTCTTCTAAATATACTTCGGAACTTGTACCAAAGTTTCCACAAGTCATAAGGCGACACCAACTGCAGTCTAACATTATATTGCTCATCAGAAAGTTTAAAACCAATTTTGACCAATTAAACTCTTTTTAAAATATGGTTTTAAACATTTTTTGAAATGCCCAAGTTTTCCTTCTCTTCACCAAAAGCAAAAGCTAACGTAAACACTCCACCAAACAGGTTATCACATGGGCATTTCTCTATGGTGTCGAGACTTCAAAAACTGCTTTATCTATAACCTATATATAAAATCACGATAGCGCATTTCGTACCCCCCTCCTTGCTTGTCACGTGACTGCCACATCAACGCCACGTGGTAGGTCCTAAATTACCACAGGGCCTTTTTTTTTTTTTTTTTTTATACCTATCCATTCTGCACACACGTGTGCTTGTCAACTAGTAATTGTTAAAATACCAACAGCCTTGTGCAAGTAAGAATATTCTTGCTTCAAACTGCAGAAGGGCAAAAGAAAAAACCAGAGCTTGAATATCCCCACTTCCTTCTTTGGATATCCCTGAAATCCTCTGAATCCACCTACTAGCAGATTCGAATTTGAAACCGAAACACTAGAACAAGTCTGCAATATTTTCCCTCCAATAAAAAGGACTTACGAGTTCAGACACTTCAATAGATGCACAAGATTATCATCTTCCCACGAAACCAAACAAGTTCGCTGCTAGAGAATAGATAGACAAGAAAAACAAGAGAAAATTTTCATGATTTAAAAATGCCAAAACATAGAAAAAGCAGGCTTGTGTACAGTGTAATGAGCCTGTAAAAGATGTCATTGCCTACTCATTTGCTGTTTTCGTTGGTAGGATCGGTCGCGACGTCAAATCCAGGAGGAATGAAAACGACATCATCCCACTTCGATGTAGAACTTTCCTGCAATAATTTTTCTTTTTTCCTTGTTAACTTGCTGATAACACATTTTATATCCAAGAAGATATAGGAAACAACTGAAAATTCCAAATGTCTTAAAGAGAACCAAAACAACCGTGTGGTTTGATTTTTCTTGCAATACGAAATGTGGACAGTTAGATGTATAAAGATTCTCACCTTCATGTTCTTTATTACGTCCTCAAGAACAGCAACCTGTGATAGAAGGTAAAAATGAGTCTGCATAAAGAAAGGCACTGCAACAGCAACCGAGGGGCTGCAGGAATCCAAAATCATACCTCAATATCCCCCTGTCTGAAGCCAGGGTTTAATCGTCCTTGCTCACGAGAAGCTCTTAGTAACGATTTTTCCAAATCCTCCTTCAAAGAATAAACAAAAACGTTTATTAAACTGCCACAAGAAACTAGAACAATGCATTCGAAGAAGGCTACTCTGAACGGACCTTCCTGAAAAATGCCGGACGGTAGCTCTTCTTTTGGCTCCTAAGGATCAAGCTCTTTGACTGTTTAAATGTTTACACAACTTAAGAGGTTAGCCTAGAAACCCAAGCAAGATCCAAGAAGCTAAGGACAGAGATGTTCTGAGAACAAAAACAACACAAGACCAACAAAAGATTAGCTGGTATGAAAGAAGGCTGTGCAGGCTAAAGGCACCTAAAAGTCCCCCAGAACAACATCATGGTTGGGCTTAAAGCCCCAGGCATAAGAGTCGTTACAATCAGATCTTAGAGATGGCCAACACCATCAATCATATTGGTGTATGAGCTCACACTATCAACAAATGTGTGTGTTTGTTACCAACCAAAGTCTTAATTCCATGGTTCATTCTTCAATCCCTTTTTCTGCATGGGATGTAGATTTCTTCTTCTTCCCTCCCTTTTTTTTTTTTTTTTTTTAAGATGTAGATTTAAATTAGAACCATTTAGGAACATGTGGTTCAGGAGAATGGACTAACAGGAGACTATAAAGACAAAACAAAACAAAACAAAACAAAAAACAAAAGTAGCATCGTATTATTGATCCATCATGTCGAATGAATAAATAGTAACTGCATAGCTCCATGGAAAAATGCAGAGCCAACTCAGTTTTACAAGGCATCACTAGCTAATTTCTTATTGTTTCTCTCGCAGTGCAAAAGATGATCCAGCATCATCATCGACTTTCTATGCATAGGTGTCAAATGTCAATTTCAAATGGATATGAAATGGTTCACTGCATCTTGCCGATAAGCATCTCTGTGAATGAATCAAAAAGTTGAATTCCACAAATGAAGGACTATGGTAATTTACTCCCTATAACCACAAAAGAAGGAAATTGTTAAGTGGAAATTATATGGCCAATAAACTTTCACATTTTCAGTCATCAGAAATTTGATAGGATCATGTGTTAGTGCGGTTGGTTGATGTGTTAGTGCGGTTGGTTGGTTTGTTAGTTGAGATTCATTCAGTTAGAGAAGTGAGATAGTTAGTGAAGGGGATTCAGTTGTTAGTTAGAGGGTTTGTAGTATAAATAGAAGGGTTAATAACTAGAGCGGATTAGGTAGAAATTGGAAAGGGAACGTCTTGGATTAAGCCAAGTAAGGGAGATTTAGCAGAGTCTTGATTCGCAGTGTTCTAGGGCTTGAAATCACCCTAATTCATCAATAAAGATTCAATTTCTTCTGTGATTTGTGTGCCACTCTTGAATTCTTGTTCTGGTGCATATTAAAATTTTAAACCAAGATAAGGGGGAGAAAAGTGAAAAATTTATGCATCTATATATGTAAATACCAAGGAAGTTTAGAAGAATGGAAAAGTGAAATTATGTATATCATTAACTTTTTAAATCCTTAAAAATATCGAATATCCCATTTTCAGTATGACATGCCACCACTATGTAACCAATTTGCATGAAGTGTAAATTACCTCAAAATATCTAGAATGGAATCACCAAACAACAAAACCACGTATGCTCTATAAGATTGCAAAGAGAAGCAAGAACCTGGAAAACTGGAATACCAGGGAAGCCATCATCAGAAATACCAGCCTTTTCTCTCTCCTGCCGAAATAAGAAGACATAAATATTAGTCATTAATGTTGCCTTGTTTCCAGTACTACAGCTTAATAACAAAACCAATCCATTTCGGATGGAGACGACCAATTTTGTTATGTTAAAATGCCGTAAAGGATGATTATGAGCGTTACCCAAAAGACAGAAGTGTTCACTCTGATGGAGTCACACAACATTTTTAGTTGTTGTGTGGAATTACGAATTCATTCTCATCAGACTTAATGATAGAGATGCATCACACAAGTCTTTTACTGTTCGGCTTCGAGGTTAAGGTATCTCATCCTTTGTGATTGTGTATATTCCTTACATTTGATTATGATATCAATAAAAGGAGTTTTTTATTATTCTAAAAAAAAGGTGCTTTCGAAACTTATTTCTCTAGTAGTACATCCATGCACATAAAGGATTTTTAGTGCATATAATTCAATAAGAACAAGATATTTATGAATGAAGATGCTAAAACTAGCAGCGCTTGTTGTGTGTGAATGATTTAATGGCATGGAAAGGACTTCTGGCTAGGATTTAACTTAGCATGGATTGTTGTTTTGACTAGCAATCCTTTTAAAATGTAACCAAAACCTACACATCAAACAGAGCCTAAGAGACTTCACAACAAATCAATTACTTAAAAAAAAAGACATTTGATGAGAATATGTTAATACTTTTAGTTCATAGAACAAAAAACTAAACTAGCAAGTAGCAACCTATCAAAAAGAAACATAAAAATAGAGCTGAATCCAATACATATTTGATCTTGCTTTCTAAGAGCTTCATGCTTCTTGTGTTCACATAGGTGATATTTAGACCCAAAGACACCGACAAACAAATAGCATTATATTTTTTATGTTTTCCAAAATCAAACTTGTTCTTCACAAATTTTTACCCTCAATTTTAAGAGCATTTTCCATGTTTCCAGGCTCTTTCATTCTTCACAAAAAGGATCTTAAAGTTGCAAATCTCGTGATCTGTGTTCCAAATGCTTAAAGTGTACAAGGGATCCCTCTCAAGTATCTTGTAAGTTGTAACAGAACAGAAAGTCATATCCTATATGGTTGGTTCATGCCGACTTCAGTTTGACTCAACAAATCCTAATGATGGGAGGACCATTTAAATGCACGGGTTATGCCTAATATTCCCTACAAAAGTACTTCGTTTCTAACCCTATGATTGGATAAGATGGTGCAGAGTCTAGAATGTGAGAGAAGGAGCAGCCTTACATGTTTGAACCTTCTATTAGGAATTAGAATATACCCACCTTCTAACACTTAAGCTTTTAGAAGAATTGGTAAACTAACATGGTTTAGAACAAGACAACCGAACCCCAAATCCCTGAAACCATACTTGGTAAATTAACGCATTCTAGAAATATGGCAAACTCATTGAAATCCTTAATAGCTCAAATGCCCGTAACCGTACTCGGTAAATTAACACAGTTTAGCAATGCAGCAAAACCTTGAAATACTTAATAGTTCAAATCCCTGTAACAATACTCGGTAAACATTCTAACAACGTAGCAAAATCATAGAAATCCTTAATAGATCAAATCCCCTTAACCGCACTTGATACATTAACATATTCTAGCAATGCAGCAAAACCATTGAAATTCGTAATGGCAGTAATTCTTCACAATTTTCAACCACTTGAAAGGGGCAAAGAACAGGGGTACAAAAACTACTATCAAACGTCCAAAGTTCAGACTAATTATTATCTTCATTTATTCAAAGCCCAACTTAAAGAATTCTATTAAAACTACCCCCCGGCAATCAAATGTGTATTAAATCCATTCCCACATTTTCATACTTTCAATACAACTAAAAGCACAACAAACACACACATATCACTCCAAAAATACCTCACCTTAAGCGCATTCTTCACTTGAGAAGCCTCAGGAATCAACCGAAACGACACCCCATTGACCTTGAGCTGAAAAACCTGCCCATAACCCATCAAAAAACAAATATCATCAAACCCCAGCACAGTTCATATACATATACACGTATACTCTCTTATCCGAGAGCCAGACTAATAACTTTTCTTTTTACGTTATTGCAACATCCAGTTGATCACATTGTAACATCTTCCAGTGATACTTCTCTTTTACATGGTCATTATCATCAGTTGCTAAACAATATCAATTTACACATAACTTTACCTTAAATTACAAGTAAGTCAACTAATTATTACAAATTGTTTATTAGAAAGTTATAACTGTCGGGCAGTATTCTTATATATATACACACACACGAATATATATATATATATATATATATATATATATAATCCATTTTCAAGAGACCTTATTTAGAGCCACAGCGACCACTTTGGAGCCATGTTGCATTCTGGGGTCCAAACTCCCAATCTGCTGGAGAAGCGCCTCGGCGTCCTCTTTCCTGAAGCAAAACAGCCCAAGAGACTTCCCAGAAGAGGCACCGGAGACCAACACGAACTCCTCAGAAGCATTGCTCAGCGCGTAAACGGGAACGCCCGCTAGCCGCTCCTCGATCGCCTCCGTCGACATTCCGGCACGGCGAGCCCGGGAACTCCGCGGGAATTGGGTGGCGTCGATTGGGGCAATTCGAGCCCAAACTGGGTTTCTGTCAGTCCCATCAGAAGAAGAAGAGGAAGAACAAGGAAAAGGGTGTTCGAAGAAAGGGAATTTGGGGGGCTTGAGAGCTTGTTTGGCGAGGTTATGGAGGTGGGTTTTGGTGTCCGGGTTGAAGAGAGGGATGTTTTGGGAGATTTGGTGAAGGAGAGACGAGCAGTTGTTTTGGAAGGTGGCGAAGGCTTGTTGGAGGTTGACTTGGAGTTGGGTGTGTTTGGGAGGCGGGAAAGTTGTGGGATTCTTGTTGGAATTGTTGTTGTTCATTTTTCTTCTTTATTTTTTATATTTTTTTTTCCCTCGGAGAAACAAGAGGGAAAACAGGGGAAGTGGCTTTTTTGGGCAAAGGGTTTTAGGAGGAAGAAGAAGATGATTGTGTGAAAGAGGACGATGCTCTGGGGTTTGGAAGTGCAGACCTGTGGGGCAAGACTTTGACATTTGGGTCCCGCAAAAGACGAGCATAACCATGGTCGCAAATATTCGCAACATTTTTTAGATTTAATTCAAAATTTTTATATTTAAAGGGTACTAAGTCCTGTGATTTTTTAAGCGTAATTTTTTTTTTATAGGAATATATCGAGAAATATCAGTAACTATATTGCTATCGAAAAGACTTAGTGCCAATTTACAAGATGATGAGAAATTTCATAGAAATATCAAAAATTTCGATGAAAATTTAAGTTGAAAATTTTCAGATTTTGTCACTTACTATCTTTGTTAGCATGTTATAATTTTCTTTAAAAACAAAAAAAATGAAACCAACAAAAAAAAAAAAAAGACAACATATAAAAGCTGAAAGAAAATTACATGTTTTGACACAATATTGCTTGAATTAAATAATAACTAATCATATTGGAACCTCATATGACTTTTCTTTTTTTTTTTTTTTTAATCAATATGTAAAGAATATAAGATGTTTCACATGTCAAACTTGTGTGTTTATGAATTTTTTAAATATGTATATTATTTTAAAATGTTATCTTTTTTAAAAGAAAATTTCTATAATTTCGTAATTTTATCCGATTAATTCTATGACAAAAAAGAATCTATAGTTGTTATATATTACATAATTTAAAAGTAAAATTTTTCACATATCCCTCAAAAAATTTAATTCTACAAATAAAAATTATGGTTTTTCTTATTTTAATCCTGCTAAAAATTTAAAATTCTCACATTCTCACTAAATTTAATACTTTAAATTTTGTACTTTGATATTATTATTTAAGAAAAATTATTATGTCCTAATTAAAATATATGTTTCGTTTTGTTTTTGTTTTGGGAAAAAAAAATACTATCCCTAGACTTTTCACACAGTTGTTGATGCCAAAAATGTCTCCGGCACCAACACCCAATGCGGTCGGCTGTTCCGACCGTCCTCGCCCGTGTGCTCTGCTCGTGCTCTCGAACTCCTGCAAGACAAGAAGGAAGCACCTAGAAGTGACGGGGACACCGGTGGGGTGTCTGCCGTGGGCACTCCGATGCTTAAGTCAGAACTTGGGTCTGATGAGCGAAGGGAGAGGCAGAGTTTTGGCAAGGATGAAAAGTCCGTACATGGGATGGAGGAAAGGTCCTCTATTTATAGGCATTTCCCGCGGGCTCGGGTGCTCGGGGCGACCCGATCGGGTCGGCTCCCTACGACGCCCGGCGGGTGAGTAGGGGCATGGTGCCCGCAGGTCGTGGGCCAATCTGGTGGCGCCACATGGTATCTGCCCTGCGCCAAGGACGCCGGGGTGGTTGAAGCAGGTGGCGGCAGGGACGGTTCCAGTCGGTTCAGGCGGCGGAAATTCGGGAGATAGTGGTGGCAGGTGGCGGTTTGACTGTGATTTGACCCCCTGAAGTTATGGGGTGTACTTCCTGATAGAGGGGCGGCGTACGGATGCAGGTAGGGTGCTCAGGCGTGCCGAGCACATGGAGGTTACCGATCAAGGGGAGGTGAGCGCCAGTATCCTGGGAGAGTGGTCGGCTATGCGCGGGTTGTACCCGGTCGGATGTGGTCGGCCAATGTGAATCGTGCGTGGTCGGCACCGGTCGGCACGGTATACTCGAGCACATGCTAGTGGTCGGTCAGGCTCCCCTTGGTGGTCTCGGGTAGCTTTCCCGGGCCCAACGGTGTAACCGGCGGTACTCGGGAATATGGGCGCCGCCGGGCAGGCGGCTTGTTCCCGGAGTGCAAGCACGTGCTCGCAGCGGGTAATGGCCTCAACATAAGCCCCCCTAGCATCTCTGGGCGGGCACGACCAGGGGTGCTAACGAGTTGGTGCATTGGTCTCGCGCGACGAAAGGTGGCACGGGCTCGCTCAAGGCATATTAGGCGAGGTGCTCGGGCACGAGGCATCGTAGTGGTCGGGGTGTCTCCAGGCGAGTTCGAGACCAGGCTGGCGTTGCAGCAAGCGGGGGTGACGTGGCTCAAGCAGCTGACGTGGCCTGTTCCACGTGTCGTCCCTCGGTTGGTTGGAAGGTCAAACGGCATTTTCGTGGCATTTAATGCTGAAGTGACGGGATTGGCGGGAAAACGAAGCGTCGCCTCGAAACCGATGTCCGCTTTTCCCGCTGAAGTGGTTCCTATAAATAGGGGGTCTTGGCTCCTCGTTTTTCACCAAGCATCTGAAGAATTCGAGAGCTGCCGAGAACTGCCGACGAGAAAGGTGATCGAGGAGCATTCGTCGTCGATCAGATCCGAGGACTTCCGAGAAGAAGGGTGCGCGAGAGCTTTTCGTGGACAACCAGACTATCTCTGACCAGGTAACTGTTTATTCTCACCATGAGTAGTCCATCCGATTCCGAGAACGAGAACCTGTCCGTGGACATCGACGTGACCGGGTACACGAGCAGCAGCTCAAGCTCAAACTCAAGCTCAAGCTCAAGTTCTAACCCACCAGGGGACCTGTCCGGGCTGTCGGACATTCTTACTCCGCGAGCACAGCCGGCCGAGCAGATGGCCGAGGAAGAGGAGGTGCCAGAGAGATCAGCGGGGGCGGCAAGCACGTCAGGTAGCGAGGGGTCAGAGAGCTCGGCGAGCACGGCGCCGCCTGGTGAAAGTTTCGAGAAACAAAGGAGGTCCACGCATCCGATGCGCGTGAATGGTCAGCGCGTCTACAAGATGAGCGACGCGGAGGCTGAGCAGCTGGCAGGTGCCCTTCCCCTCTACACGGTCGACTACTTCACCACTGGGGTCACTCCGGGCTATCTGCAAGCGCTCCGAGAAGAGTTCAGCATTCCAGAGTCCGTGCAGCTCGTGGTTCCGAGCCCAGGGGACCTTCCGTCCCAGCCCCCGCGCGGGCACATCACCCTGTCCGCAGAATTTTTCAGGGCCGGGCTCAGACTTCCATTCCACCCCTTTCTAAGACGAGCACTCACCCGACCCAATGTGGCCCCGATACAGCTAAATGCGAACGCCTATCGCATACTGGTCGGTTGCTACGTACTGTGGAGGAAGACTTTCGGCGTCGAGATGCCACTGCGGGTGTTCCAGAACTTGTACCGCATCAAATCTGCCCCCTCTTCCTTGGGGTCTCACTACTTCCAAGGGCACAAGGGGACGTTCATCACGGGATGCCCGGACTCGGACAAACAATTCAATCACCTGTGGTTCTATGCCGGGGGCAGGTGGTTGCACGAGCAGCTGGCACGGCGAGAACTTCCGAAGGCTGAAAAGGTGCCCGTCGTGTTCCGGCGCGGGTACGTGTAGACTAGGTCTCCCCATGTAGACAAGGGGAGCCGGAGCGGGATCGACAGGCTCCGGGAGTTGTCCGATCCGGAGAGGAACCAGCAAAGGTTGCTCGCCTCGGACAGCCTCGCGAGATATGGCTGGGTCGGCTCGTCGTCATCCACGGCCAACCCCGACGACCAACCTGTGAGAGGGGTGACCGTCGCGTCCTCGATGCTCGTCCCGAGCGTTCATTACACGGCGCGGACAGTCGTTGTCCCGGACAGGGGGAGTCCTCGAGTCGGTCCGAGGTCCCGCGGGGGGTGCCACTGGCCTCGTCCCATGGTCCGTCTTCTGGCGGCTCCTCCCCCGGGAGCTGGGGCCCGAGGGTAGCCGACGAGGACATGGACAGGGTGGTCAGGCAACTATACTCCACGCGGGGGATTCGGATCGAAGGTTATTTTCTTCCAAGTCACGTGTTCTCGGGTAAGTTTCGTCTGAGTTACTGATCTGGTTGTTGTGATTACAGAACCCATGGCCGACCGAGAGCGCAGGGGGACTAAGCGCCCGAGCAACGAGGAGCGCGCTGCTCGGCTCCAGCGACTCAAGACCGGGGACAGCGGAAAGGGGAAAAGTTCGTCTGCGGCTCCAAGTCAGGGGGCCCCGGTCAGTAGGTCCTCCCAGGGGGCCCCGGTTAGCCGGTCCTCTCAAGGGGCCCTGGTCAGCAGGTCCTCTCAAGGGGCCCTGGTCAGCAGATCTTCTCAGGGCGCTCCGAGCAGCCATCGCTCGCAGGATGATCCGCCGAGCGCTTGGCGTTTGGAGGAAGTCCCGAGCGCTCGTTCTACTCAGCCCGCATCCGACAGTCGGGCCATTGTCGCGGCGTTGCCAAGTCAGCAGCGTTCCGGGTCAGGGGGCCGTGAGAGCCGCTAGGCTCGGCCGAGGGAGGAGCATCAGGCCCAAGCAACATCTTCCCGGGCGAGGCGAGACAAGCACAGGGCTCGGGAAGATCGTCCGCCTCCTGCTGCGGTCGAGGCCCCTCAGCGGAGCACAGTGCAGATGGCGCTTCTAAGGAAGTTCGATGAGCGCCTGACGGACCAGGTAGCCGAGTCAGCCAAGTGCTCGGATCCGATCGAGGCCACTGACGGTGTGGTTCAGAGGTTGGTGGAGGTAAGAGTGTGTTCTGCCTGGCCTTATTCTTCTCGTGTCTCACCAAAGTTTCTTTGTAGGCGGTCTGTCTGGCCTTCACGGCGAACTCGGCCTCGCGGGGGTACGCCAATGCCATGGACGCCAAGCTTCGGTCCACCGAGAAAGATGCTGCGAAGGCTCGGACCGAGAAGAGAAAGGCCGAGTCCGAGGCCGAAGCTGCCGAGCAGAGGGCCCTGGATGCCGAGAAGAGGGCGGCTGACGCTGAAGCGAGGGCAACAGAGGCAGAGGCTGCCTGTGCACGCGAGGAGCGCCAGCGCCGCAAGGCTAAAGAGGCATGCGCGATGGTCGAAGAGACGCTGGCCTCCCTAGACCGCGAACGTGCTCGGTACCTACAAGAGGAACTCCCGAATGTCCTCGAGCAGACGAGGGTAGCCGCCCTGGAGTACTCTAGGTCTGAGGAGTTCAAGCGGGCGCTCGAGCAGGCAGGTGCAGCTGCCGTGGAAGAGTACTCCCGGTCGGCGGAGTTTAAGGCTCTCATGGAGACCGAATACAAGGATGGTATTCGGGACATGATCGCCCGGTTCAACCTCGCCAATCCAAATGTGACCGGGGTAGATTGGACCTTTGGCCCGGAGCTCTCGGGGGAGATCGCGGCTGAGGATGGGAAGGGCCTTGTTGCCGAGGAGGGTGAGGTTACCGGGGCCACGCCCGAGCTTGAGGATTTGATAATCATAGACGAGCCGGAGCAGGCTCCCCCCGTCGACCCTCCTGCCGATCAGCCTGCGACGGTCGAGCACGCATCCGAGCAGCCTCCATCCGAGCAGCTTCCTACTAAGCAGACGGTGGTCGGCTCGGTTATACTTCCCGGCCGGATAGATTAGTTTAGTTTTTTAGTTTTTTTTTTTTTTTTGGGCTCGGGGGTGTCCAAATTGTACCCCCCACCTATTTTGACTTAAATGAATGTTTCTTTTTTTCGATTTGTCTTCAATTTTTCTTTTCAATTCTTGCAACTGTTTTCCTGGTCGGATCTGTCGTAAAACTCGTCCCTGTCCTACCCCCCCAGTGCGCGGGCCAAGTGTCTTGGTCCACGGGCTAAGGCTGATGAGGTTTGGGATGAGCCGGGATCTAGTGCTCGGACCCAGGAGCTGGTCCCGGGTCATGTGGTTGGTGGACCGAATGAGTTGCCGACGGGTAGTCCTGGTCGAGCACCTGTCTTGGTTGGTGCTCGGTCACGAGACCTGGTCCCTGGTCCGAGGACCGAGGGACTTGCTTGATTGCATGGGTCCTGGTCGAGCACCAATCTTGGTTGGTGCTCGGTCGTTGGACCTGGTCCCTGGTCCGAGGACCGAGGGGCTTGCTTGATTGCGTGGGTCCTGGTCGAGCACCAATCTTGGTTGGTGCTCGGTCGTGGGACCTGGTCCCTGGTCCGAGCCGAGGGGCTTGCTTGATTGCGTGGGTCCTGGTCGAGCACCAATCTTGGTTGGTGCTCGGTCGTGGGACCTGGTCCCTGGTCCGAGGACCGAGGGGCTTGCTTGATTGCGTGGGTCCTGGTCGAGCACCAATCTTGGTTGGTGTTCGGTCGTGGGACCTGGTCCCTGGTCCGAGGACCGAGGGGCTTGCTTGATTGCGTGGGTCCTGGTCGATCACCAATCTTGGTTAGTGCTCGGTCGTGGGACCTGGTCCCTGGTCCGAGGACCGAGGGACTTGCTACAAACGAGTATGACCGTCTTTGGGCACATGGGGCCTCGAAACAGATACTTTATTCATTGATCTCCGTAATTTGTACAAGTGTTACTGATAAAAGCGCTTTAAATGATCAGCGTTCCACGGGTGGCCGAGTAAACTGCCTTCTTCGTCTTGGAGCCGGTAAGTGCCTGGTCGGACCACCTCCGTGACGGTGTAGGGTCCCTCCCACTTGGGGCCGAACGAGCTTACTCCGGGTTGGGGAACCAGGACCTTCTTCAGGACGAAGTCGCCCACTCTGAATGCGCGCGGTCGGAACTTCTTGTCGTAGTATCTTGCAACGACCTGGTTCCGAGCGGCTGTACGGATAAGGGCCCGGTCGCGCTTCTCTTCCACCAGGTCTCAGATCGATAGCATCTGCTCCTCGTTGTCTTCTTCATCATAACCCTCTATCCGGAGACTGGACAGGCCGACTTCGGCAGGGATCACCGCTTCGACTCCGAATGTCATGGCGAAGGGGGTTTCCCCGGTCGCCGTCCTCTTTTTGGTGCGGTAGGCCCATAGTACCCGGGGGAGCTCATCAATCCATGCCCCTTTATGCTTCTCCAGGTTCTTCTTCAGATTGTCCTTGATGGTCTTGTTGACGGCTTCGACCTGACCGTTGCTTTGGGGGTACCCTGGGGACGAGTAGACTTTCCTTATTCCGAATTGTTCGCACAGCGCCTCGAATTTCGGGTTGTCGAACTGTTTGCCGTTGTCGGTGACCACCGTGTGAGGGATCCCGAAGCGGCAGATGATGCTCTTCCATAAGAAGGCTGTGCACTTTGGTTCGGTTTGTTGTGCTAGTGGCTCCACTTCGACCCACTTGGTGAGGTAGTCGATTGGGACTAGGCAATAGCGTAGTTGTGACCGGGCCATCGGCAGCGGTCCAATCAGGTCGAGAGCCCACTTTGCAAATGGTCAGGCGCTCACAACCGAGGTGAGCTTCTCCGGATGAGACTTGATGGACTTGGCGAATTGCTAGCACTTGATGCACTTGCGCGCGAATTCCGTCGTATCTTTGTCCATCGTCGGCCAGTAGTACCACTGGCGGAGGCACTTGAAGGCGAGCGCCTTCCCCCCCGAGTGGTTTCCGCATACCCCGCTGTGGATTTCTTTCATCAGGTAGTCCGCCTCGGCTGGGCCGACGCATCTTTGGTAGGGGGCGGAAAAGCCCCTTCGGTAAAGTTTTCCGTTGATGATAACGAATCGAGCCGAGGTGCGTTTGATCCGGCGGGCCTCTTCACGGCCCTCGGGCAGCCGGACGGAGGTGAGATATTCTACGATTAGGTCCATCCACGTCGAGGTACTCTCAGAGCAATGGACGTGCTCTGGTTGGTCAACGGTGGGTTGGCTTAACTTCCCGATGGGGAATGAGACCAAGCCTTCCGCGTCAGTCCCCGAGACCAGTCGTGCGAGAGCGTCGGCTTCGCTGTTCTCGGATCGTGGAATACGAGTTATGTGGTAACTTGTGAATTGGTTGAGCAGGGCCTTCACTCTCTCAAGGTACTTGGCCATCCGTTCCTCTCGCGCTTGGAATTCCCCGGTTACTTAGTTCACCACGAGTATCGAATCACTGAAGATGTCGACGTTGGTGACTCCGAGTTCCTGGGCCAATCCGAGTCCTGCTATCATCGCCTCGTATTTGGCTTCGTTGTTTGAGGCTTTGAAGCCGAAGCGCAGTGCTTGGCTTGTCTTATACCGGTCCGGACTGATGAGGACAAGGCCTGCTCCGGAGCCCCCCGCGTTCGAGGATCCGTCGACAAAGAGCTTCCAGCTGGGGTGGTCGTCGTTAGGTGGTTCCCCGAGCGCCTGCATGTGCTCGGGTTGGACGGTTGGAGCCGAGTGCTCGGTCCCTTGGTCGGGTACTCCTGGCATTGGCGTATTCTCGCTTGTTCCCTGGTCGGGTGTGACCGTCCCTGTGAACTCGGCAACGAAGTCGGCTACTGCCTGGGCCTTTATCGCCGTCCGGGGAACGTATTCGATGTCGAACTCCCCCAGTTCGATCGCCCATCTTGCGATGCGGCCCGACAGCTCCGGATTCTACAAGACCTGGCGGAGTGGGTACTTCGTCGGGACCCGAACTGTGTGTCCTTGGAAGTAGGGTCTCAACTTGCGGGCGGCAGAGACGAGTGCTAAGGCTAGCTTTTCCAGGGGGGTGTACCTCTCCTCCGCCCTTTGGAAGGCTTTGCTGCTGTAGTACACGGGGAGCTGTGCTTTGTTCTCCTCTCGTACTAGGGCAGAGCTGACCGTTTTCCCGGAGACGGCCAGGTAGACGTACAGGACCTCCCCGGGTAGGGGCTTCGACAGCATCGGCGGGTTCGCCAAATATGCCTTTAGGCCCTTGAAGGCGTCTTCACACTCGCTGTCCCAGCTGACCTTCCCTGTTGCCTTGAGCACCTTGAAGAATGGGGCGCACTTGTCTGTGGATTTGAAGATGAAGCGTGAAAGTGCCGCCGTCATACCGGCGAGTCTCTGGACCTCTTTCACCGTTTGGGGAGGTTGCAGGTCCAGGACCGCCTGGGACTTAGAGGGGTTGACCTCAATCCCTCTGTGGTTCACCATGAACCCGAGGAACTTTCCGGATTCTACGCCAAATGCACATTTCTCCGGGTTCAGCCTTATCTGGTACTGGCGTAGGATGTCGAAGCATTCTCGTAAGTCTTGGATGTGGTCCTTGGCGCGTCTGCTCTTTACGAGCATGTCGTCCACGTAGACCTCCATAGACCTCCCGATTAGCGGGGCAAACATCTTGTTCATTAGTCTCTGGTACGTGGCTCCCGCGTTCTTCAACCCGAAGGGCATGACCCGGTAGCAATAAAGTCCTTGATCGGTGGTGAATGCCGTCTTGGCTTGGTCCGATTCGCTCAGCGGGATCTGGTTGTACCCTGAGTAGGCGTCCATGAAGCTGAGGAGCTCGTGTCCCGCCGTAGCGTCAACCAGCTGGTCTATTCGGGGTAAGGGAAAGCAGTCCTTTGGGCAGGTCTTGTTGAGTCAGTGTAGTCGATGCAAACGCGCCACTTCGCATTGGACTTCTTGACCAGGACCACGTTGGCCAGCCATTCCGGGTAGGTAACCCCCCGGATGAACCCCGCGGCAAGCAGTTTTTGTACTTCCTCGTTGATGGCTTGGTACCTTTCCGGGTTGAAGGCTCTTCGTCTCTGGATCACGGGTCTGCTTGCAGGGTTGACGCTCAGTCGGTGGCACATGATCGCCGGATCTATCCCGGGCATGTCCTTGTGTGACCACGCAAAGACGTCTTTGTAGCTGCTGAGGAAGCGCTCCATCTCCCCGCGGGTAATCTCGTCGATGCTCGACCCGAGCATGACCACCCTCTCGGGGTGATCTGGGTCAAGTTGGTATGGGATCAGCTCGCCCACCGGGTCTGCTCGGATCAGCTCCTCGGGCAGACGGGGATCCAAGTCGCCGAGTCGGGCACCTTCTCCGTTCGGGGCGTCTACGTCGTCGATCTTGGTGATGGTAGCAACGGTGCTTAGGGCGCCGCTCTTGCGGCAAACCTTGTTGACCGCATCCACATAACATTTTCGCGCGGACTCCTGGCTTCCGCGGAGGACCCCGATACCGGTTTGAGTGGGGAACTTCATGGCGAGGTGGTATGTGAAGACCACGGCCTTGAGTGTATTGAGGGTCGGCCTTCCTAGGATGGCATTGTAGACGGATGGCCTATCCACCACGATAAATTCGACCATCCGGGTGGTTCTCTCCGGGCCATCCCCTATGGTCACTGGGAGGCGGATCGTGCCTGCCGAGTGCACGCACTCACCCGCGAAGCCGTAGAGCGGCGTCCGCGTGGGCGTGAGTACCGCTCCCTCGATCTTCATCCTGGTGAACGCGTCCATGAAGAGGATATCGGCGGAGCTGCCGTTGTCGACAAGGACTCGGCGGATTACGTTGTCGGCGACTCTTATCTCACCGACCAGCGCGTCGTTGTGCGGGTGTAGCAATCGATCGGCTTCGTCGTCGGTGAAGCTTATCACGGTGTTCTCCTGACGGCAGATTTTGGTTATGTGTTTAGCCATGTTCACGTATTCACCGCGGGCAACCTGCCTTGCCTCGCGGGCGTAACTCCGGCGGCTACTGGCCGTGTCACCGGTGGATGCTCCGCCGAAGATGGTATGCACGATGTGCTCCGGGTCCATGTCCGCGGGTCGGCCACTGGGCCCGGCCGCGTCCTGGGTTGCCTAGGCGGATCTGCTCGGATCGCCGGCCTTCGCGACTGCTTGGTCCACGAATTCCCGCAGATGGCCATCCCGGATCAACTTTTCAATCTGGTCGCGGAGTTGGATGCAGTTCCTCGTGTCGTTGCCGTAGTCATTGTGGAAGAGGCAGTACTTCTCGGGGTTCCTCCGGGGGCGGTTAGCTCTGAGCAGTGGAGGGTCCCGGAGAAGCCCGCGCCCTGAGATCTGGGCCAGCACCTGGTCGGCGGTGGCCACCAGGGGGGTGTACTGTTGGAATTTTCCTGGCGGGGTCTTCGGGGTCGAGGTCGTTTTGGACCTTCCGCTCGAGCGTACTGCTTTTCCCTTGTCTGCTCGGCTCGGCCCCGCCCCGCTTTTTTCCGGCTTTTGGCCGGGGAGGGGTGGTTGTTCTCGGGTCGAGAATCCCCTTTCCCTCATGTATTCGTCGGCCTCGGCGTGCTTCCACGCGATTCCCCTCATGTGCGCGAAGGATGGGGGTGCGTCGTATGCGATGGCCCACAGCAGCCGCTGATCCTGGATCCCTTCTCGGAAGGCCTGGACCAGGGCGTCGTCGGAGCACCCCTTGACTTGCATGACCCCCTTGTCAAAGCGTTCGAGGAAGTGTTTCAAGGGCTCGTTGTCACCCTGTTTTATCCCAAATAAATGGGCCGCCTCAAGCCTTCGGGCCTTCGATCCCAGGAAGGCGGTGGTGAATGTCTCGGCCAGCTGCCTAAACGAGCCGATCGAACCGGGCCTCAGCCGCGGTACCACTGGCGGGCGGCTCCGGTCAGCGTCAGGCAAATGCTTTGCAGAGTGCAGCGTCGTTGGCGTTTTGGATGAGCATATGCGCCTGATAGTTTTCCAAATGCTCGTCGGCGTCCGTAGAGCCATCATAGGATGCTATAGCGGGCATCTTGAACCCGCTGGGGTACGGCGATGCCATAACGGCCGGGGTGAACGGGGGGTCCACTGCCCCAACCGGTTCAAGTCCGTACTGCTGGTCTATTAGCTGATCCAGCTGTCGCTGCATCCTGTCGAGCCTCTCTTGGTCCCTTTCTTCCTTGGTCCGCCGATCGGGGGAGCGTCCAAGGGCGCGCCTCCGCCTCAGCCCGGCGAGGCCCAAGCGATCGAACACCGATGTGCTTGCGGGCACGTCAATGACGTCTCGCCGGTCCCCTCTGGGGATTGTGTGGCGGTCGGCGACCCCCGAACGCGCACTCACGCTACGGCGGCTTTTTGATCGTTCACGTCCCAGGGCAGCCCCTTCGTCCCTAGGCGCTCTACCCGAGCTGGCTCGTTCTTCCCGAGCATCGGGCCTCTCTCTCGCGGGAGACCCGCCTCTGACCCGGGCACTCGACCCTGGTCGCCTGCTTGGAGTCGACTCGGCCGCTTCGGGTTGCGTTTGCGCAGCCCGGGGCGGGGGGTTTAATTGGGCATCCAAGAATGCTCGGACCATCCCGGCTAGGTTCTGTACGTTCTCAGTGAGCAACTCCGTCTGGGTCGGCCTGCGTCGTGCGCGTGCTCGCGGGCGCGGCTGCTGGCGGTTGCTCGGGGAGCCCGTGCGCGTGCGATTCTCTGTTTCCTGGACGTCCTGGCTGTCCTGGGCGTCCATAGGGATGCTGCGATCGTGCTAATGGAGCGCATGAAGGTTGTGGTTGCTGGAAGGACTCAAGTTGGGCCCTCCTTCTAGCGCCAAAATGTTGATGCCAAAAATGTCTCCGGCACCAACACCCAATGCGGTCGGCTGTTCCGACCGTCCTCGCCCGTGTGCTCTGCTCGTGCTCTCGAACTCCTGCAAGACAAGAAGGAAGCACCTAGAAGTGACGGGGACACCGGTGGGGTGTCTGCCGTGGGCACTCCGATGCTTAAGTCAGAACTTGAGTCTGATGAGCGAAGGGAGAGGCAGAGTTTTGGCAAGGATGAAAAGTCCGTACATGGGATGGAGGAAAGGTCCTCTATTTATAGACGTTTCCCGCCGGCTCGGGTGCTCGGGGCGACCCGATCGGGTCGGCTCCCTACGACGCCCGGCGGGTGAGTAGGGGCATGGTGCCCGCAGGTCGTGGGCCAATCTGGTGGCGCCACGTGGTATCTGCCCTGCGCCAAGGACGCCGGGGTGGTTAAAGCAGGTGGCTGCAGGGACGGTTCCAGCCGGTTCAGGCGGCGGAAATTCGGGAGATAGTGGTGGCAGGTGGCGGTTTGACTGTGATTTGACCCCCTGAAGTTATGGGGTGTACTTCCTGATAGAGGGGCGGAGTACGGATGCAGGTAGGGTGCTCAGGCGTGCCGAGCACATGGAGGTTACCTATCAAGGGGAGGTGAGTGCCAGTATCCTAGGAGAGTGGTCGGCTATGCGCGGGTTGTACCCGGTCGGATGTGGTCGGCCAATGTGAATCGTGCGTGGTCGGCACCGGTCGGCACGGTATACTCGAGCACATGCTAGTGGTCGGTCAGGCTCCCCTTGGTGGTCTCGGGTAGCTTTCCCGGGCCCAACGGTTTAACCGGCGGTACTCGGGAATATGGGCGCCGCCGGGCAGGCGGCTTGTTCCCGGAGTGCAAGCACGTGCTCGCAGCGGGTAATGGCCTCAACACAGTGGTGAACCAAAAAAAACCAGTAACCTGATTGACCCATCCGAATCCAATCTGATTTAACTCGATCTTAAAGTTAACCCAACCCACTCAATCTGAGTTTTCATGGAACAGGTTTGGGTTCAAATTTAGTAACCCATCATAAATCCAACTCACCCACTAAGTTTTTTTATATTTTTAAATATATTTTAATATATATTAGTTAGGTTTCATTCTGGTTTATGACATTTATATATATATATATATATATAAATTTACATTGTTGATCTTTTTATTTTTGTATTTGCTTTATTATAATCTTTAAAAAATTGAACTAGATTTGATCTTGTCAACTTGATATAAAAAATATGTTACGAATCTGCTATTTTTTTTCACACATTTCTAATTCAAAACTGCATTATTGATTTTATTTTTTTATTTTATGGGATCAACCCATCTAACCCAATCCGATTTTTAATTGGGTGAGTTGATTTAAATTTTGGATTGAATGGATTAGTTAAAACTTTTTCTAACTCACCCAAACTTATTCGGAAGGAAAACACCCCAAAGGCCGCCCCGCCCACCCGTGTTCACCCCTTTTCGCGTGTTTGAATGGGATTGGACTTCATAAGAACGACAATCTCCTAATTACGTGGAAAAACTTACCGAAACGATGCCCTCCATTAACCCCACTAACGACAAGCAAGCATTAACTTCACATGAGACTAAACGCAAGGTCGTATGTACTGAGACTAAACGCAAAAGGCAAACAATAAAATGTACTTTTCCTTCAAGGCCAACTTAATGCCTGCATCAAAGGGTTATTAGAAAATATGTGACAATTGAAGTTGGTAAAATAGTCGGGCGGTTTTTTTTTTTTTTTTTTAGGAGTAAAATAGTCGAAATTTTCATTTGAAAGGTTTTTGTTTTTGTTTTTGTTTTGTTCCCGTTTGTGTTCATGTAATTTTTTTTTTTACATTGTTTCATGTAACCATATAAGAAAAAAAAAAAAAGTAAATGAAAGTAAAAAGAGAGAGGGATTGAGAGAGATTTTATGATAAGATATGAAAAGATACTACCTAGAATTCTGTTTTTTACTGTCAATTTTATACCAGAAACAACTCTCTTTCATTTTCGTGTGATTTTACTCAGAATTAAAATTAAGAAACGTGCTCGACCAAGGCAAATATCCTCTTATCTGATGCTTGGAGGGAAAAAAAAAATCATATATATATATATATATATATATAATAATTTAAACGAGGAGGAAATATGGACCATAATGGATTATTATTTAGAGGAAATAAGGCAATGATTTGGAGACAACGTAAACATGCTAAGGGTTAGTTTGGGATTGTTGTGCTTTTGACAAATTTCTACTTTTACTTCTAATAAAAGGAGAAGTAGAAGCTAAAAACAAAAGTTAAAAATTCTAATTTCTCGAACTAACTATTAAAATGAATTAGTGTTTGTGTAAATAACTTGTGAGCACTTTTATCAAATATAATATTTACATCATAGTTTAATTAAAGGACTTTTGGGATTTCTGAAAGCATTATCAAACTAGTCCGAAATCTTTGATCTATGTTGCAATATGTTGTGTATTTTAGAAAGAAAGTTACTCTTTTAGTGGGATAGCTTTACTGTAGAAGTCCCATAATTAATACATAAGGCTGTGTTGGTTGGAGTTTTAAATACTAGAACGGAATAACTACAATATTTTTGTCCAATGAGTTTTGTAGATTGTAAATTTCTTTATTTTTAAGTAGTCACGCAATATGTTGTTACTTCTATAAAACGCACATTTTATTCAACATAACATATAAATTACGTGGTTATCTTTAAGTGTGTTGAAAACTCAATAGGACGGAGTTGGAGAATGAACGCATGTTACATGAACACAATTGTTCCAAGTGCGTCGACAACCATTCCAAATTTCAGTTTTGTTGCCTTCGAAGTGAGGTTGCGATATCGTGTGCTTCACTAACCCTTCGTAATAGGCCTTCCCTTTCCCATAAACGTGTTTACGTTAATTGGCACTGATCATATCATTTTTTAACACTGCGTTCAACACTTCCGTCCCGCAACTCGCGATCCTGATGTCGCATTTGATCAAAAACTTGTCGGTGTTTGGCGGAGGCACGGGGACTGCATTTGATCTCTTTTCAACGGAATGACCTAAGGTTTCCTAGTTTTGCCTTTTGTTTTGTATTACTTTGACTAAAAGCTTATTTTCAATTTGTCTTTTTTTTTTTTTTAAATGTATTTTCAGTTTGATTTGATTAGCATGCAAATCTTTATATTTCCTTTTATTTGAATCATTTCCTCCCAGTGACCAAAAATTAATGTCTAGTACTAATATTTGTATATTTTGTCGTTTAGAACTCAATAAACTACAGCATTTCTTTTCCTTTACCTTATAGAGATGGAAAAAAAAAAGGGGTAAATTTCATTAATAGCACTTCTAGAGAAAATAATATTAAATTTAGCACCACTTTTTATTTCATTCAGTTTTAGCACTATTTGTGGGGCCCAGTAGCATTTAATGTATGTAAATTTCCAAGTTTACCCTCATCTCCTTCATATGTTCCTAAAAAATTTTCAAACCAACATCTACAGTGTTTTAGAGAGAGAAACTGAAATCTAGAGAGAGAAAGAGTTGCAGCCGGCCGGAACCGCTCGGAAACCGTCCGAAACCACCGCGAAAGCCCTCTATAAACCGCTTGGAAGTCTGTGAACGTCGGAAAATCTTCAAAAACTACCCATGTCGAAAGTCACGAAATTGATTGAGAAAAACATTACTCCCGAATGTTTGCTTAAAATACAAAAAGTTAGTATTTTTATTCTGATTTTGCAACATAATATTAGTGTTTTGTTTTATATAAATATTTGGGTGGTCATAACGGTTATGACAGGGTGCTCATAACCGTTATGACCGCTACTCTATATAGTGAAATAGAGAAGCTGTCAAACTGTTATGACCGAGTAGTCATAACGACTATATAGAGTAGCGGTCATAACCGTTATGACCGGGTGGTCATAACCGTTATGACCGCTACTCTATATAGCGAACTAGAGAAGCGGTCATAACCGTTATGATCGGGTGGTCATAATGATTATGACCGGTCATAACCGTTATGACCGCTACTCTATATAGCGAACAAGAGAAGCGGGCATAACCGTTATAACTGGGTGGTCATAACCGTTATGACCGCTACTCTATATAATGAACTAGAGAAGCGGTCATAACCGTTATGACCGGGTGGTCATAACCGTTATGACCGCTACTCTATATAGCGAACTAGAGAAGCGGTCATAACGGTTATGACCGGTCATAATCGTTATGACCACCCGGTCATAACGGTTATGACCACCCGGTCATAACCGTTATGACCGCTTCTCTAGTTCGCTATATAGAGTAGCGGTCATAATCGTTATGACCATCCGGTCATAACCGTTATGACCGCTTCTCTAGTTCGCTATATAGAGTAGCGGTCATAACGGTTATGACCGGTCATAATCGTTATGACCACCCGGTCATAACGGTTATGACCACCCGGTCATAACGGTTATGACTGCTTCTCTAGTTCGCTATATAGAGTAGCGATCATAATCGTTATGACCATCCGGTCATAACCGTTATGATCGCTTCTCTAGTTCGCTATATAGAGTAACGGTCATAACGGTTATGACCACCCGGTCATAACGGTTATGACCGCTTCTCTAATTCGTTATATAGAGTAGCGGTCATAGCGGTTATGACCGCTTCTCTAGTTCGCTATATAGAGTAGAGGTCATAACGGTTATGACCGCTTCTCTAGTTCGCTATATAGAGTAGCGGTCATAACGGTTATGACCGGTCATAATCGTTATGACCACCCGGTCATAACGGTTATGACTGCTTCTCTAGTTCGCTATATAGAGTAGCGATCATAACGGTTATGACCACCCGGTCATAACGGTTATGACCGCTTCTCTAGTTCACTATATAGAGTAGCGGTCATAACGGTTATGACCGCTACTCTATATAGTCGTTATGACCACTTGGTCATAACAGTTATGACCGCTTCTCTATTTCACTATATAGAGTAGCGGTCATAACGGTTATGACCACCCTGTCATAACCGTTATGACCACCCAAATATTTATATAAAACAAAACACTAATTTTATGTTGCAAAATCAGAATAAAAATACTAACTTTTTGTATTTTAAGCAAACATTCAGGAGTAATGTTTTTCTCAATCAATTTCGTGACTTTCGACATGAGTAGTTTTTGAAGATTTTCCGACGTTCACAGACTTCCAAGCGGTTTATAGAGGGCTTTCGCGGTGGTTTTGGACGGTTTCCAAGCGGTTCCAACCGTCTGCAACTCTTTTTCTCTCTAGATTTCAGTTTCTCTCTCTAAAGCACAGTAGATGTTGGTTTAAAAATTTTTTAGGGGCATATGAAGGAGATGAGGGTAAACTTGGAAATTTACATATATTAAATGCTACTGGGTTCCACAAACAGTGCTAAAACTGAATGAAATAAAAAGTGGTGCTAAATTTAATATTATTTTCTCTAGAAGTGCTATTAATGAAATTTACCCAAAAAAAAAAGGGCCCACCAATCTTCATAAACTTTGCTTCCCTCCTCATTTTAGGACCATAGGACCATGTTTTTGATAATTATTTAGAGGAAACAACGAGGTGTTGGGTTGAGTAATAAATGCAAATTGGATAGAAGAAAAATAAATCATAATAGAATAACAATAACATTTTACCAAATGAGTTTTGAATAGTAAACTTCTTTATTTTTAAGCACGAACACAAAATATTGTTCCATATATCAAACGCACATTTTGTTCAAAACAACATATAATTTGCATAAAACTCAATATGACAAAGATGGAGATGGAGATGGAGATGGGGATGGAGCATATTCTACATGAACACAGTTGTTCCAAGTGCATTGATAGCCATCCAAAATTTCAGTTTTGATGCCTTTGAAGAGAGGCCGCGACATCGTGTGCTTCGTTAATCCTTCGCGACAAGGCTTGCCCATAGACATCAGGTGTTCGCAGCAATTGGCACTGACCGTCGCATTGTAAAGCATAGCGTTCATCACTTCCATCCCACAACTCACAATCTTGATCTCTTAGTTGCGTAAAAACTTGTGTGATCGAAGGAAAAACTCCGATCTAGGACTGTTCTGTTTCAAAATTTGAATTACTTTGCATCTGTAGAATTTGTCTTCTAACTAAGGAGAAGGTTTTAAAATTGGGTAAAATAAATAAATAAAGCCTAATAGTGGGGTTTTAGATTTTGGATTATTTTTTATCACCCATAAACTATTGATCATGTGAAACCAGAAATAGTTAGATTTTCATATGACCTATCCAACCACAGCCCACTGCGTTACGCATAGAAAGCCAGTTCGCATCCGGAAATAGAAATTGGGCTCGGGCCTTAAAACTAGACGTGTCTAATTGTTGATAGTTACAATTTCTGAATTATTCAAGCATGGGACACATGCTGCACGTTTTACATTTGGTTTTCTCTCCTTTTTGAGTTTGATTTCTTTTTTTTTTTTTTTTTTTTTTTTTTTTTTTTTTTTTTTTTTTTTTTTTTTTTTTGAGTTTGACATCTGCGGCAAGAATAATTATATATCCTATTTATAACATAAATGGTATTTAAATATTCATTCAATCTGAATGTTTGTGTGCAGACATAGAATTAAGATTGTGTGTTTAAATGAATTTGTGTTTCCATAGCATTTGTCAAAAGTCAACATTTGAATTATGTAAATGTTAAAAAAAAAAAAAAAAAAAGAAGAGTGTATTATGGGTTTTTAAGAAGTGAAAATTTGAATTTATACTCTGTTTGGTATTCAAGTTTAATTCCAATTAAACGTTATTTTTTCATCTTAATTTTTTTTTTCCTAAAAAGTCAAAAAAATTTATAAATAATTTTTTAAAAATCAACCAACTCTAATTTAAAATTTTATTTCCAACTAACTTAGCAAACAGAGATGTTAGATTTGAAACATTCAAATAGTTTTCCTATGATAAGGATCCCAACCAAACACATATCACGTTTGAGTACAATAATAATTATTTCAATAGTTGATTGAAAACGGATCAATTGTATACTAATAAAATAGAGATTTGTAGATGTTCTCAAGCCAACCAACAAGACATATGAAGTAAAAGTGTAGTACAGAGGTGATTAAGAAAGGTAACTACAATTAGTTATATCACGACTTAAGTCTTTCACTTCATCAAGTATTTTAACCACATTTCTTTGCTTGAAAGTAAGGCTTTGTTAGTTCATAAAAGGAGGGAGATTTTTCTTGATAAAGTATATACAACTTTACTGCTAAGCACGCAACATATGAAGGGAAAAAAAAAAAAAAGCTAAAGTAGATTAATAAATGAAAAATAATTTCCAGTACAATAATGTATACCCATTTTTTAAACATTTTTTTTTCTTGATGAGATTAATTGTTCTAGTTTTTGGACCCTTGGAATTCATGTTCAGAAACCAAAAAAGAAAAAAAAAAAAGAAGAAGAAGAAGAAGAAGAAGGGTGTAGCATATTTTAATGTTAAAAACACCAACTCTAATAAGTATCATTTATATAACAAGTTAATTATATTTTTTTATTGATAAGTTTTTATATAATTGCCATATTAATTGAAGATAAAAGGTTATATCTAACAGTAAAAAAATACAAACTCACCGTAAAATAAGTTGGTACTAAAAATTAAAATTGAAGTTGATAACACCATTTATCGCAAAAAGCAAAAAGTGTATAATATGGGCTGCTGTTGTTGATCCCATCATTACGTGAAAGTTGGAAGCACTAAAGGCACATAACTTTGAAATGAATTGTCAATTACGAATGATAATATACATATATATATATATATAGGTGCACTTGCTAATGTCCTATACGAAGGACATCTTCCACCCAAATTATGTTATATTTCTTCCACCTAAATTTTATTTTCTTAAAAATTTTTTTATGATGTTGGTTAGAAAGATAGAAATAGAGACATTTAATTTAAAAATAAATGAAATAAATAATAAAAATTACAGTTACAGTCCTCAATAGTAAATTGATTTACTAATTGAGTAGAGTATTCATTATATTTACCACAATTAGCGGTTTCAAAAGGCAATAGAAAAGTTTACTGGTTTTAAAAATGATAGATAAGTTAATAAATAATTCAAAATCTCACACATGAACCTATTATAATAATTGATCTAAGTAATTTCAATAAAAAAAACATACTAATTAGTAAATCAATTTACTATTAAGGGTTATAACTGTAATTTTTAAAATTTATTTCATTTATTATTTAAAGTAAATGTCTTTATTTATATCTTTATAATCAATATCATAATATAAATCTTTAAAAGAATAATATTTAAGTAAAAGAAATATAACATAACTTAGGTGAAATAAGTCTTTTGTGTAGGACATTAATAATACCCTATATATATATATATATAAACGTTTACATATGTTTCTTTTAACATTTATGATCATATCCAGCTAAAGTATTATGAGCCTTGGATAAAAGGAAAACTACTCACCTCATGCGAGGAGAGATATAACAAAAGTAACAAAAAAAAAAAAAAAATTATACACAACTTTCTACCTTTTGAAATGTAAGCTGTTTTGAAAAAGTACCATTCCCAGATCGGATTGTGTCTGAGAAATGGTCCCATTTGTCTCTTGATGTTACTTGTCATTCGGTACTTTTAGGATTTGTGATGCCTATTATTTTAAAAAATGGATGATTTTGTGATGATATCTTCGGAATGAATTTGGATATTTTCTTTGGATTCTTGATTGAATGATTTTTTTTTAATCTAGTTAATTTCGCATTAAATTTGACATCTTTTTTTTGGATATCAACAGAGTTAATTTTCTTGAATTTGTGTATTCAGAGATTGAAATTCTGAATATTGTGGGAGCATACCCACGAAATGCCCTAGTCCTCTATCGCTACAACAGAATCAAAAATTTTCGTATGAACCCAAATTAAAATTTTGACCACTGGAATCGCTTTGGTTGTAGTTTTTATGAGATACTAGTTGGAAAACGTGTTTCGTGTGTGTGAGATAGACAAAAAAAAAATGTAATTTTTTTGTAAAATTATTACGTGATGAACATTGAATCTGCCGTGTGGCGCCTATTGAAACGTAATAAAAGATAAGAGTATAGTATGTAAAAAGCAAGAAAATAAAAGGTATTAGAAAGAAGGAAATTAAAAAAAAAAAAAAAAAAAAAAAGCAAACAAAAAGTGAGAAAAATAAAAGACATTAGAAGGGGAAAAAGAAAAAGGAATCAAAGTTGAGGACACGTGTATATAGATATAGATAGATATAGATGTATAGAAGACATATAAGAAATATTCAACCGGTCCTAAACCGAGGAGAAAGTATCTAGATACATTCTAGGTTTATAGCTTTCTAGAGATTAAGACTCACGTTAAGAGCTTTTTTCTAAACTTTCTAGAGCTTCCATAGAGAGATAAGTATTCAAAGCATTCTAGGTTTATATGTATAGCTCTCGACCTGTTGGTATTGTGATGATATTGCGCACGGATGTTGAGGAGCTGAAGACAGATTGAAATTTAGACTTGTTTGGTATTTAAGTTTAAATTCAATTAAATTATATTTTTTTTATTTTAGTTTTTGTCTCTTTCTGAAAAGTCATTAAAATTTATAACTAGTTTTTGAAAAATTAACTAACTTCACTTTAAAAATTCTATTTCTAAATGACGAACCAAATGCAAGCTTAGAGTAAGTTGAGGACAAAAGAGGAGCACTAAAGTTCTTATTAGGACGAGGTCTAAAGGTGAGTTGACTAGGATGGTGAGTTCGAAGGCATTCAAAGACGTGGGTTCTAAGTTTTTGACAAACTCTAATTTCAATCTCTTGTATATGTAATTCGTAGTTAATCTTTGTTTGGTTACAAAGCTCAAACTTCAAGTTTGAATTAAAAATTTTATCTTTTTCTGAAAAATTTTTTGTCTTTTCTGAAAAAAATTTTTATCTTATTTAAAAAGTCAACAAAAATTACTATTATAACTTAAAAATCTTAACTCAAACTTACATACCAAACACCCTCAAAGAATCTCTTATTTGAGCTGATGTGTTGAGCACTAGTGATTTTTTTTTTTTCCTTAAGGTTTCTTACTACATTAAATAACTATATTGTTATCATTGTGTCAATATTTTTATTTTTAAGGGTTCGGGGTTTCTTGTTTGGCTTCTTAAATCTAACACCTATAAATTTATGTTAAATTTATTGGAGTTCAAATTTATCGTGGTTGTAGAATTCAATTCCCCTGGTTTAAATTTGGGGGGGAAAAAAAAAGAATCATCTCAAAACCTTGCCTCGTCTGTTATTTTACTAATTAAGATTTGTCATCTAATTTTTTAAATTGAAGAATCATTTTATTGGTTATTATTTTCAAAATTTTAAGTTTGAATAATGTGGTACAGTGAGACAGCAAAATAAACATACTTTTTCGACAAGTTTCAATTCACTAACAGCACATTAGCCGTTGACACGCAATGCCCTAGTGGTCATGTTGGAATGCCCAAATGATCATGTTTGTCACCCCTCTTACTCTATTTTAAATGTCAAAAGAAATGCAAGAACTATAATCTAACGATAATATCATTTAATATTGATTTTATCAGAATATATAGAGGTCGAATTTTTTCATCTCCAAGTTTTTTTTTTTTTTCCGTTAAAAAAGAATGTGTAAGAAAATAATTCAACTAAACATGATTAATTGACAACCTACTAATCAACAAAAATTAAATCTCTAAATAAATTATCTTCTTATTATGGAACGACCTCAAACTTGTATGATACATATCTGTTTTGCATTTTTGTGATCATACAGTTTAAGTAGAAATTTTTTTTTAATCCCGTTCAAGTTATTACAGGCTTCATTTTGTATAGAGTAGTTAGCTCACATTATATAATAAAATGACACGAGAAAAAGATAAATAACATATTTATGAAAGTTAAAAAAAAATTTGAATAGCATAACTTATTTACTTGATATGTTATTTGTTTAAGTAATTTTCTAAAAAGCTATTTATTAATTCTAACTTAGTGTAAATATGCAGTTATTATATACTCAAGTTCAAAACAAAGATTATTGTGTATTCCATAAAATGGTTAATAATATCTATTTTTTGATGCACAGTATGTAATTATTTACATATTTACAGAGTAGTAAAGTCCACCTTCCATTTTAATTAAAAAATATCCATTATGTATAGAGATTACATTTTTCTTATTTAAGTCTAAAAAAGGGCTAGCTTTTAGCATAACCAATTGTAAAACTATTGAGAAAGTGACAACTTGATTTTGGAATTTTTTATTTTGATTAAAATATCCTTGAATTTTTAAATTATTATTTAAGGACCAAAATTGTGACTGACTTAATTTTAAATAATTTTTTTGAGAAATTTTTTGATAAATAGTCAAAGTTTTCAAAAATGAGTTACAATGTCATTTTTCTAAAATTGTCAAACAATGATTGACTACATATTATTATTAATTTGGTCAATTGGTGATTTACGTCGTGGTCAATAAATGATTGATTACGTTTAATTATTGATTTATTAAATTAATAATATTATGTGATCAATAACTGATTGATCATTTAAAAAAATTAATTGACTATTAAAAAAAGGACCTTTTAACAAATTTTTAGAAACTCGTTCATTTGTCCAAAAAAAACTTTTGGAAAAGGCTATTTACCTCTCAATCCTTTTTTCTTTTCTTTTCTTTTCTTTCTTTCTTTCTTTTTTTTTTTTAATGTGAAAGTCATGTGAGGTAGTTTTGCATTTAAAGGACTCCAAATAGCCAGTAAAAGATCAATTAATAGCAATAAAAATACAACATTGAAACTTCAAGCCACTTAAAAGAAATGGGGGAATAAAAAGGAGAACAAAAATTCTCAATTTTGCATTAAAAAAAATGAAGGATCAAATTCACATTTTGCGTCCATCATAAAACTTAGATCAGTCAATTTAAGCACCCAAAAAAAAAAAAAAAAACCCAAATTTCCCCTAAAAAGTAGAAGAAGAATAAAATTTTGACACAAATGAATCTCCTCTTAAGCCTCTAATGGAAGCTTCGTATTGTAGAGAAAGTTAACTTATACATTTAGTTTTATTTATTTTCAATTTAGGATATCTCTTAATTTAGGATATTTGTTAGGTTCGGATAACTTAAAAATTTTTACAAGTATATTTTGTATCTTAGCGGAGCTCATTGATAGTGCTCATTATTAAGCCGTTTTCTTTCTTCTCCTAGTCCGTAAATTTAGTAAATATATTAAACTTTTGTGCTCATTTTTTCTTTTGATTTCTTAATTACTATATTATTACAATCCGTCTCAAAAATTTGAGCTGTGTTCTGATAAGATGTTAGCTCAAGCCGATAGAAAGTGAGTAATAATAATTTTATATTTCAACAAGAAGTGATATATATGTCCAAAACTAAAGAAGTATCATCCAATGTGGTCCCTTTATTAACAATTTAAAAGTTCAAGGTTTTTTTTTAAATAATCAAATTAAAGTTTGAAGACTAAATTATGTGTATGACTCCCGTATATTTTACAAAGAAATTACCAAAAAAAAAAAAAAAAGGGACACTCTCGTTTTGAATCTTAATACTTTCTACCTGAATCCCTTTTCTCTTGTTGCACTTGCTAACGGGTGAAGATCTAAGTTACCACTGGCTCCATATTTGAGAGACTACATGTGCCAAAAGCCCAATTATGTGTATATATATATATATGCATGTATGTATATGTGTAACAAAGCTCTCGACATGTATAACTGTATAAGATATGATATGTATCTCTTCGAGGGTGCCCAAAAGTGCATTAACTTTAGAAAACCCGCCAAAGCAAAAATGGCCAAAAGCCCAATTATGTATATATATATATATGTATGTATGTATGTATATGTGTAACAAAGCTCTCGACATGTATTACTGTATAAGATATGATATGTATCTCTTCGAGGGTGCCCAAACGTGCATTAACTTTAGAAAACCCGCCAAAGCAAAAATGCCTTTGTTTTGTTTTTATCAAAAACCGTATCACATCTCTGTCTGCGTAGTACTAGATTTCCCTCTTTCTACATCTTTGGATTTAAAAAAAAAAAAAAAACACAAAACCAACAAAACAACACAAAAGGCCAGCAAG
Source organism: Ficus microcarpa (assembly GCA_025413485.1). Classification (NCBI taxonomy): domain Eukaryota; kingdom Viridiplantae; phylum Streptophyta; class Magnoliopsida; order Rosales; family Moraceae; genus Ficus; species Ficus microcarpa. The sequence goes on along the minus strand of CM046382.1, from coordinate 10,363,247 downwards.
AGAGAGAGAGAGAGAGAGAGAGAAGAGTCAACCAAACCGGGCATTGGACGTCACTGCGTCACTGAGTCAAACTATTGGACGACGCACGTAACGTACAGTTACGTCCTTGACCCTCTTCCCGGGTCTGGGTCTGATTTTGGCGGTCAACCTCCGATTCCATTGGCTGTTTTGTACCTTACGTCACAGCTTAGTAACGGGCAGTTTCTCCGATGGGAAAAAAAAATATTGGGGGGGTTTATCTTGGTCAAAGCGAGCAGTCAAATGTGTGCCCGTGCGGCTTTCTATCCTGTGGGCTCGACCACATGGAACTTTGTGTTGTTGGTCTTTTAGGATACTTTTTTTTTTTTTTTTTTTTTTAAAGTAAGTATATTGCCCCTTTATCCTTGAATGGTCCATATGTATTATCCCGAATTCTTTGTATTATTAGCCGTCCTCCTAATGGTTTTTTAAACCTCGAATGAATTTAAAGATTTGATCACAGAAAAATATTGGATATTTAAGTAAATCAATAAATTGTCAAAATAGTTTTTTCTTTTTTGAAGATATTTTCAAAACAATATTGAATGGATAATCATTAAGATAAGAAAACGAGACAGCAGATCTAAATTTCACTCATTTTTAAAACTATTAAAATCAATAAAATAAAATAAAATAAAATAAAATTTGCGCACAATAAGACCAAAGCTTTCTTTCTTTATTTCTTTCTTTCTTTCTTCCTTTTGGGTAGGGTATATTTACTTTATTGTTGTTTTCTTAACATGACACCATTTTAGAATTATTAGAACAAAAAAAAAAAAAAAGTATCCTAAAATTATATCTCAATCAAACACAACAAAAACTTGATAAAATCTTATAGATGAAAACGTAGAAAACACACATTTTTTTTAAGTAGGGCACCTAAAAAAAAGTTAGGACCTTTGTTTTTCATATATTAATGCTTAAGAAAAAAGCTTCGTATGTTGAGTTATTAGTACATGATATTTTAATAAAAAAAAGTAGGTCATACTTTTACAATCTGATCCACTCTATCAGTGAATGCGATGATTTGATTCAAAAACTTAGCAATGTTTTCATGCAAAATCTTTTTTTTTTTTTTTTTTTTTTTAACACTAGTGACAAGTGTTTGAATTATACATCTTCTTTTTTAAAAGTGGAGACCATCTTGTCTAAAATGATATTAAGTGTCTAAAAACTTATCGCATTATTTGATTCACTACAATTGGTTGTTAGATCAGTATCTTTTATTTTTTTTTATTCTCTAGATGTAAATGAGCGTTTCAAATGTGTGAATGCTTTGTGAGGTTGTACGTAAAATGAATACTATGCCATTTTGGAAATATGAGTTTCTTATTTTTATTTTTATTTTTACTTTTATTTTGAGAAAGTTGCAAAGAGAACCTTATGTATCATATCAAATTAGTGGATTCTTATCCCTCTGTGTGTGTGTGTTATTTATTTATTTATTCTTTTTTAAAGGATATCCTAATGTTTAGACAATATCAAAAGGTATCTCATATTTTAAAGGGAAAAAAAAAAACCATCTGAATATCTTGAGGCTCTTTTTAGGAGAAATAAAATGTCGTTTTTGCCCTTTCAATCTAAATGCGTTACAAGATTTAAAAAAAAAAAAAAACGGCACATCATTCTAAAAAAAGGCATAAAGGCCTTTTTTTATTGCCTTCATTTTTTCTTGTTATTTCTAGAATCTTTTGTGTAAAGAAATTAATTGGAAATTTTTATTTAAAATGACAAGTTCTAAAAACGGAGGTAGAATACTCCAATATTTATTTTTAAAGGACATGATATCAATTTAATTACATATAAATATCGAGTTACTAAATCACTAATTCAACAATGCACAGAGGTTTAGTAATTTCACATAATAACGAGAGAAAAGTAAAAAGTGATTTACTTTCCTATCTATTCGTGTGTTTATTGACAAAAGAATATTTGGTAAATTCCAAGAAAGATAATTTTAATCTTTACATTCTCTCGGTATGAACTTCTAATTAAAGAAAGCAGACGCCAAATATGATATAGATATCATTAATAAGCATATATGTTATAAATCAAACATTTTTAATTATGTGAAAAAAAATATTTTTTGATAATTAACGGACAAGATTCTTATTTCTAAATTTAACAAATATCATAGAAGGAAATTAAACACTAAAAAGTAAATAATAATCGAGATTCTCACTTTCTGATCCCGTTATCTTTGAGTCCGGATTTATTGTCCTATTTTTTAGTCACAAAGACTTGTCTCCTCAATAGCGTTTTAACAATTCATCAATTTACGCAAGATTTTTAATATTTAGTGTTTTTATGTGTCTAAATTATTAAATTCAGTTGATATGACATCATATTATAAAGGAGACGGTCAACGAGACAAGAAATCTGGGATAACAAATCTCCATTTGTTATCTTTTCCGCTTATACGGTGAATGCATAGTTTCCCAAGTCATATGACACCTGCCAGTACCAAAACGTGCAAAATTCGTATCCCTTATCTTTTAAGTTCAAAAAAAAAAAAAAAAAAAAAATTTATAAGGACCGGAAACGATGTATGTACGAGCACACAAAGCACGAGTAGCATGAAGAAACCATAGACCCGCCCGCAGAGGAGAGAAAACAGTGAGGGGGTGGTGTGTCCTTTGATAACCTGCGCACATGGGAAGCTGGTTAAGCCGTTAAACAACACTGTGTTGTTGTCGTTGTCGTTGTCGTATCTCTGTGAGAGTTTGTGTGTTTTCTTCACTCTGGTTCGTGCCCCTTTCGCTTTTGCAAGTGTAATTTACCAGACTCACAAACAAACAACACACAAACAACCAAAGTCCCAAGAAAAAAAAAACACACAAACAAAACGACTTTCCTCATTTTCTCCCTGATTTTCTCTCTACTTTTCTCTCTTCCTTCCTTTCTTTAAATCTTTTTTTTTTTTTTTTTTTTCATCTCTGAAGACCCTTTTCTTCAGCTCTGGAATCAATGGAAAACGAACAACAACAACCAAGACTCACACACTCTTCATCAGGTTTTTGCTCGGATCTTGTCACTTTCTTCTGTTCGTTTCAATTTTTCCTTTCTAGGTTTTACTCATTTCTTGTTTTCCTGCCTTTTTTCCCAATCATGGTTTTTGTTTCTGGGTTTTTTTCTGGTTTTGTGATTTCCTCTGAAAACTTTTCTGGGTCTTATATATCTTCATCTGTTAGTACTAATTAAATGGAAATGGTTTTATTTCTATTTATTTTTTTAGATAATCATGGAGTTCATCATGTTTGTCACAAATGTGGATGGCCGTACCCAAACCCACACCCGAGTGCGAAGCACAGACGAGCTCACAAGAGGATCTGTGGAAAAGTTGAAGGTTACAAGCTGTTTGACTCTGAAGGAAGCACACATTCCAATGTTTCCGATGACGAGCACCTCTCCGACGACGATCACAAGTCTCCCGGTGAGAATTCACTTCTTTTTTCTGTTTTTTCCTTTTTGTTACACTATGTTTTATATAATTTTCTAAAAAAATATTCGACAAAAAAGAATACTAGATTTTTATGTTGGATCTTAAGTTATTGGGATACTAATTGTTAGTATTCCATTTTTCGATTCTTTAGTCTAAAATGTGTACTTGATTGTTTGTACTAGTTAATTTGGCTGCACAAGGTTCAAAGGTTGTGGAAGCAAGCAGTGTTGAGAAGGGTAGATTAGAAGGTGAGGTGTTTTCCGATGTCGCCGCAGAATTTTTAGATCACGGAGTTGGTGGAAGAGGCCATGGACGTGTGGAGGATGTTGGAGAATCAGCAACCAAAGTCGAAAAGAGTTTAAAGGCTGAATCGAATGCGACTCAATCCATTGAATGTGGTCCGGTTGCTGGTGAGCTTTCGACACTATTGCAACTAATTGGCAGTTGATTTTTGTTGCTTTTTCTAAAAACAAGTTGGTGAAAATGAAATCATAGTTAGAAGAATTTTCCGTGCCGTTTAATCACCTCTCTTTGAAATTCAGACACTCTAGAAGAAAGAATTAGTCAACAGGACCCCCCCCCCCCCCCTCTTTTTTCCCCCCGCTTCATTAAGCAGATGTCTATAAAGTATCATCAGTTGTAATATTCCAACATGGCTTGTATTGTTTTTCATGTGTATGTATTTATATATTAATTAATAAAAAGATAAGATAAAGAATAGAATACGAAGGCTTAATGCAGTTTGTCCGCAGACAGGAATAAAGAGAAAAAGGATTCAGAAATCACTAGTGATGAGCACTAACCAAATCTCCTAAAATCTGGAAAATAACCATATTAGATGATTACAAATAAAATCAAAATTTTATCTACTAATAGCTACAAAATTCAACTTTCCTTACCATATATATTTTGTTGAATAAGGACTACAAATTCTTCCCCCCCTTTTTTTTTTTTGTATAACTACTGAATGATATTAAGGATATTGTTTGAGACTATTTTTGTTAATTATTAGCAGCTACTTTTTTTTTTTTTTTTCTTAATGAACAATTGTTAAAACAGAGTGGTTATTTTCTTTCCCATGTAAGGGTGGTGTTGTATTTTTACCTTCATGTAAATATAAATACACATTTATCATGAGATATGTTGTCTTATTGGCATGTTTCATATTGTATCATGTTATTATAGCTTTCACACACTTGTTTTAGTTATCTTTCTTCCAATAACATTAGATATAATTTAATGCGCAGAAACTGTTAAACCTCTGGGAAGTTCATCTGAAAACGTCCAAACAGAACATTCTGAAACTCTGGTGACTACGAGTGATAGATCAGTGTATGTACCAGCGATAGCGGTGTCTTCAGCGAGCTTTAAGTCCAATACTGTGGTTAGTTCTGTTTCAGATTGTCGAGCAGAAGGTTTAGCAACTTTGCTTGACGGTTTTGGAAATGCTTCAGTAGATGACTTGCGCCTATCATGTCTGAAACACTTGAAGCTGTGTCACATGAGAATGAGAAGACCAAAACAGCCGATGATAATGTTGATGGCTCGTTGAAGTTGGCTGAACAGTGGACCAATCAGGAGGGACAGAAAGAAACTCATTTGGTTGGCAACTTACAGGATGTTAAGATGCCGCCCAGTAAACTAGAGGGCGTGACAGCTGGGGCCATTTCTAAGTTGGATGAAACTCTTGAAGCAAAGCCAGAATCTTCACCACCAAGGCCAGAACATGATGTTCTTCAGTTGCGGGAAGAGCATAGAGATGGGTTTCATTTGAAAACTTCTAAAAGTGATGTGTTCCTGAAGTAGAATCTGGTGAACATGCAAATGCTCTCGCTGATGCTGCTGAAAAAACAGTAGAGATTGCAGGAGAAGTAAACTACGTAAAGCCTCGTGATTTAGTTGAGAAGAAGGGTGAAGTCAACGAAAATGTACATGTGCTTTCTGTACCAGATGACATCCATAAAGTTGACAACCCTGAGGCCATGCTCGAGGATTTCAAGGACCATAAAGTAAAGAAATTTGATCAATCTTACTCCTTAGAACGTGAACAAGCTAAAGATAATGGTGGCAATACTCAAGGTCCTGTTCTTGAGGCGACTAGTCAGTCTAACCAAAGTGAAGGCGTTCTAGTATCCTCTTCGGATAAGCATGTTTTAGAAGACAGTGTTCAACTGGATCAGGGGAGCAACATGCGAGTGATCAGAGATGTGCTTGTGGAAGGAGATGCTGATTTATCAAAGCTCGAGGTCGGGACTACTGGAAAGCAAAAATCCAGAGAAGCCACTGAGGATGTTGTGAAGCCTCAAATTGAGAAGACTGTTTCAATCTTCTCTCCTGAAGGACAGGGATCTCATGATGTTCACAGCGACACTTTAGAGGGAAAATTTTCACAAAGTTTTGACACTGCGATATCTGATGCGATTCAGTGATTGCTTCAGGCAAGGCGGGAAGAGTTCCAGAAACCCACTTAGTCGGTCAGAGCTGGTACGAGAAAGCTGAGCAATCTGATTTATCTGGAGATTATAATAGCAAAGAAGCCGGAGAGGTTGACTGTGCTGAGAATCCTATAACTACTGTTGAATCTGCTAGTGCTAGATCGGAGGTCCGAGTTAATCCAGCAACCAACTTACCAGTAGATGATGGTGTCGGTAAATATCTGAAGATTGAAGGTGAAAATTATGATATAACTACCAATGACGATGCTGTCAATGCTGCTCGTCCTGCGCAAAATGAAACTGCAGTTGACAACAGAAGTAGTCCCGCAAAGGAAAGTTGCTCAGAACAGCCTGTAGTCGCTCCTGTATCTGCTAAGAATCTCTCTGATGCTGAAATTAATCCGGAAACCCACTTAATTAATGTGAGTGGATACGAGAAAGCTGAAAAATCTTATTTTTCTGGGGATTACAACGGCAAAGAAGCCAGAGAGGTTGACAATGCTCAGAATCCTGTAACTGCTGCTGAATCTGCTAGGAGCAGATCAGAGATCCAAGTTAATCCAGCAACCAACTTACGGGGTGGAGATGATGCCGGCAACTATGTGAAAATTGGGGGTGAAACCGTTGGCAATGACGTTACTTTCATTGTTGCTCGTCCTGTGAAGAATGAAACTGTAGTTGATGAAAGAAATAGTTCTTCAAAGGAAAGTTTCCCAGATCAGCCTGTAGTTGCTCATGAATTTGCTACTACTTGTCCTGCAAAGAATGAAACTGGAGTTGGCGACAGAAACAGTCCTGCAAAGGAAAGTTTCTCAGATCAGCCTGTGGTTGCCTGTGGATTTGCCACTGCTCGTTCTGCAAAGATTGAAACTGGAATTGACGACAGAAACAGTCTTGCAAAGGAAAGTCTCTCAGAACAGCCTGTAGTTGCTTGTGAATTTTCTACTGCTCGTCCTGCGAAGAATGAAACTGGAGTTGACGACATAAACAGTCCTGCAAAGGACAGTCTCTCAGAACAGCTTGTAGCTGCTCTTGAATTTGCTAGAGCTCGCCCTGCGAATGAAACTGGAGTTGAGGAAAGTTTCTTAGAACAGCCTGCAATTGCTCGTGAATTTGTTACTGCTCATCCTGTGACAAACAAACTGGAGTTGATGACAGAAACAGTCCTGCAAAAGGAAGTTTCTCAGAACAGCCTGCAGCTGCCCCAGAGTTTTCTACTGCTCGTCCCATGAGGACTGAAACCGGAGTTGACGACAGAAACGGTCTTGCAAAGGGAAGTTTCTCAGAACAGCCTGCAGCTGCTCCTGAATTTGCAACTGCTCATCCTGTGACAATAGAAACTGGAGTTGACAACAGAAATAGTCCAGAAAGTTTCAATGAACAGCCTGTAGTTGCTCCTGAATGTGCTAAGAATCGCTCTGAATCCGAACTTAATTCAGCAACCAGCTCACAGGAAGGAGACACCGCTGGTAGTTTGGAAAAGTTTGTGACCAGAAAAGATGAAATAATGGGAGATTCTTTTGATGCTGCTGCTTGTCATGCGAAGGATAATACTGGAGTTGATAACAGTGATAGTCCTTTGAAGGAAAGTTGCTCAGAGCACCCTGTTGTTACTCCTGAATGTGCTAAGAACCTCGCTGAAGACAAAATTAATTCAGAAATCAACTTACAAGAAGGAGACACTGCTGGTAGTTTTGAGAAGGTCGAGATCAAAAAGGACAAAATAACTGGAGATGCTTCTGATGCTTCTTCTGGTTTCTCAGATTACCTTCTAGTTACTCCTGAATCTGCTAAGATCCTCTCTGAAGTTGATATTAATCCAGAAAGCAACTTACGGGAAGGAGACGCTGCTAGTAATTTTAAAGTTGAGGCCCGAAAGGTCGAAATAACTGGAGATGCTTATGTTGCTGCCGCTCGACGTGCAAACGATGAAACTGGAGTTGACACCCGCACTAGTCTTTCTAAGGAAATTTTTTCAAAGCAACCTGTGGTTACTCTGGAATCTGCTAAGAATCTTTCAGTGGAAAGTTACTCAAAGCAGGCTGTAGTTACTCCTGGAGATGCTTGTGATGGTGCTGCTCGTTACGTGAAGGATGAAGCCGGAGTTGACAACAGCAAAAGTCCTTCAGCGGAGAGTTACTCAAAGCAGGCTGTAGTTAATCCCGAATCTGCTAAGAATCTTTCTGAAGTCGAAATTAATCTGGAGCCCATCTTACGGGAGGGAGACACTGTTGGTAGTTTTGGGAAGGTTGAGGACAAGAAGTATGAAATAGCTGAAGATGTTGTTCGTGATGCTAAAGATGAAACTGGAGTTGACAACAACAATGTTCTTTCCAAGGAAATTTGCTTGGAGCAAACTGTAGTTGCTCCTAAATCTGCTCTCTCTGAAGTTGAAGTTAATCTGGAAACCAACTTGAGGGAAGTTGACATTGCTGGTATTTTTGATAAGGCTGAGGCAAAAAAGGTCAATATAATTAGAGATGCTTGTGATGTTGCTGATCGTCATGCAAAGGATGAAAGTGCTGTTGACCATGAAAAAATTCCTTCAAAGGAAAGATGCTTAGAGCAGCCTGTAGTTGCTTCTGAATCGGCTAAGAACGTCTCTGAAGTCCAAATTAATCCCGAAACCAACCTAGGGGAAGGAGATGCTGCTGGTAATTTTGCGAAGGCTGAAACCAAAAAGCCGATATAAGTGGAGATGCATGTGATGCTGCTGCTAGTCATCTGGAGGATGAAACTGGAGTCGACTACAACATTAGTCCTTCGAAGGAAGTTTGCTCAGAGAACCCTGAAGTCACCCCTGAATCTACTAAGACTCTGGCTGAAGTCAAATTCAATTCGGAAACCGACTTATGGGAAAGAGATGCGGCTGGTAGTTTTGACAAGGTTGAAACCAAAAAGGAAGATATATCTGCAGATGCTTGTCATGTTACTGCAGGTCACACAAATGATGAACTTGGAGTTGACAAAAGCGTTGGTCCCTCAAAGGAAAGTTCTACGGAGCACCCAATAGTTACCCTTGATTCGGCTAGGAATCTCTCTGACCTGGAAGCTTATCCGGAAGCCAAGGAAAAAGACAATGCTGATAAATTTGAGAAGGTTGAGGCCAAAAAGGAAAATGTCACTGGAGATTCTTGTGCTGCAGCTGCTGCTGCTGTTGCTGCTGTTGTTGGTATTACAGACGAAAGTGTCTCGGAGAATGCTGCAGTTACCCATGAATCTGCTAACCAGCACTCTAAACTCAATGATAATCCAGCAACCAACTCACAGGAAGGTAACGATACGTGTGATCTGGAGAAGGGTATAATCAAGAAGCTTGTTGAAATTGGAACTGAAAGCAAGGAAAGTTCTGTAGAGGAGAATCCACCAATGCAAGTAAAAACTACAACAGAATCTGCCAGCCAAACTGTTGCAGATGATGTGGTAAGTACTTTGGATTCAAGCAGATCAGTTGATGATGTTGTGCGAGAGATTCATATAGATGCCATAGATCATCAACTCGACGAAAATGGCAAAGTCCCGGCGGGAAAAGAACCAACTCTTTCTCTTTCAGATGCCAAGTCATCTAACCAGAGTTCGACTGCAGTTGAGGGTAACTCGTTAGGAGAGTCTGATGTGGCTTCTGGGTTGGGTTCTGAATCTTTTCAGAGGGAAATTGATGGACAACAGTTTGGTGAATCTACAAACGGTTTATCAATTGACTCGAGCAGCCAAACTGACAGTCTTGAGAACAATTGGGGATCTGTTTCAGGTAACTTTATCTCTTAAACGAAGTTTGTTTCATTTAATTTATATAACAATCTATAAAGTTTTCTTTGAGTAACATTTTTATTAAATTATGGATGGTTTAAAATCTCCACCCTTCGTATTTTATCTCTAATCAGTTTATGTCTTTAATTCTCTATCTTTTGATACCTTTTCATGCTATGACAACGTGCATACAAGAGCAGAAAAAATTGCAGATTATAAAGTTCTGGCTTGATCCCTTATCCTCGTCATTCATCGTGAAAATGAGTTTATTTTGTATTTTTTGATGCATGGGACAGTGATTTCTGTCCAATCGGAAGCACAAGCTGCTACAGATGCTGATACTTTAGTACCGATCGAGTCCCAAGTGGCAACAGGAGAGAGAGCCAACTCGATGGAGTCGAAACCTACTTCTGAGAGACAATATCCTGACAAATCTGAAATGTTTGAGCCGCCATCTTTCATGACACTGGTTGAACCCGGAGGGGAAAATGACCAAAAAGGTAATGTTTCTGAAATCCCGACTGGCCAGAACTCGCAGCAGGTGAAAGCTTCTAACGTGCAAGCTGGATGGTTCCCTTCTATCACAAACGTCGTTAATGAGTCGGAAGGGAGAAAGAAGAATGAGGAGATAATTGCAAAGGTGACTAACTGGAGCACTAGTAAGTCCCACACTCCGTTGAAAAACCTCTTGGGTGACGCCAGTCTAGACACCAGAGCAAAGTCGCCGAAACGGAAAGAGCTAGCTCCTTCGCCTCACAAAGATGACAAAGAAGCATCAGCAGTCAACCCCAATTTGGCTACTGAATCATCCGTAGATCAGGCTACTAGCAGAGAGATTGGAAACGAATGGAACTCGCCGGCAAGGTATCCTGCAGAGATAAAGAGAGAGAAAAGGAAACCGAAAGGAAGACCATACTGGGCGCAGTTTATGTGCTGCTCATCAGTACATTAAAATCAATCTTGGGAAAAGTGTGACCACCCACCACTGCAGCGATCAGATTGAAGCTTGTGCCAGTAAAATTGTGGGTTATGATGCAAAATCTAGTTTCTGTGCTGGTGGTTGTCTATTTCTACTATCAGATGCAGGTATATAGAATAAAATGTTTCAAATTTTATTTGTTAGTAATGTGGTTTGGTGAATTTTATGGTCTTTGTAAGTCATATAAAAGCCTTTAGTTTGTATATGTTTGGGCTCTGTATTCAGCTGCAGGGATGCCTTTGCGCATGGTTTTTATGCTATTTACTAGTTTAGTATGTTCATTCACTCTGTTTTTAAAGGGAGAGAGTCAAATAATAAAAAATTATCATATCTTTTGCTTTATCCGGTTGAAAGTCTATGTGAGAATTTTGCGAGTTTGTAATGACATGCATAATCTAATGGTAAATTTAATACTTGATTAAGTTGAATTGTTTTATATGTAGAGTTCAAATCGTCTTTCTTACTTTAAAAAAAAAAAAAAAAAAAATTATGAAGAATTTGGAAGAAGATTTGGTTCCTGTTTTAGTAATGCTATCACCGCATGTGTAATATGTTCCTGGGTTCGTGGGGGAATCATGTGTGTCATGTTTTTAGGAACCTCAAGATAGATTGAGGGCATTTGAATGTGGATTCAACTCTAATTTCTTATCATTTTTGTCCTTTTTTATGTTTCTCCATTAATACCATGATACATAAATTAAAATATTATATCAATTGCAAAATGTATCACATCAGTTAAATTATTTATCAATTTGTTGACGTGTGATGATATTATTGGAGGGGCAAAAACAATATATAGAAAAGAGACGTATGAGCTAAATTCTTGAATATACTGACTTAACGTGCATTTACGAAGTGAACCATAGATAGATTTGAATGATGCGTATATGATAAATTGGTCATTGGCCATTAGATAGAATTGGCAACTGTCAATTACGTGGATAAGGCACTAATTGGAAATGACATATGCTTATGTGAAGGTAAAATGATAAATTATTGAATGATTATGGTTCATCTTTATTTATTTTTACTTCATTATTAGGTTAAGGCATTATATGATTTTTAACTCTTATAACTTTGTCAAACGCTATACTTGGAGTGTTTGTGAAGGTTTTTGGATTTGTTGTACCGACCAAATTCAAATTTTCGTAAGAGAAGATTATGCTAATAGAAAAGAGTTTGAATAAAAAATCTAGGTTAGTATTTCTTCATTCATTTTTATCCAATCAAAAAGGTCTTTTTTTTTTCCCTTATTAGATGTGTTCATTTCTGGATTTTGACGGATCGTGCGATAAAAAAACTTTTCTTATCGATTTTATTATTTATTTGATAATTATAAGCGCTAGTCTCAGTATATTTATTACACTTTGTGTCTGTATCCATATTGATCCAAGTTCCAATATCCACTTTCTTTCTAAGACAAAAATTGAGAATTATCCGATCAAAATTTTTTCCATGTTGAACCACTTCTAATAAACAAATACTGAGTTTGCATAAGTATTTGTTTGTAAGATTATCTAGCCTCTCTCTCTCTTATATATTTTTTGAATTTGGGGGTTTGGGAGATTCGAATTCTGCATCTTTAGGTGAAATCAGATATGGTATTAGTGTTAGACTATGCATGAAATCCCTCTCTTGTCTCATTTTTAAATCACACTTCACTACTTTCTTTGATGATTTTAGTAGTCATATTGGTCTAGAGTAATTTTCTCAACATCTTATTTGTAACGCATCTTACGTTACATTATTAGTTTAATTAAACTAAAATGAATCTAGTATGCTTTGTTATATTTTGCTACACTATATCACATCTTATGATATTATTCCTGATATTAATAACGGATCCAGAATTTGAATCCAGTGGGACATACATACGGACTAAAATTTTCAAATTAAAATAATATAAAAGTAAGGAAAAACTAGTAACAATTTCCATAAATGAAAGTTAAAATACAAATATATAACAAATTTAAACTATTATCTTAAAATTAAAAAAAAATCTATAAATTTCTAGAGTATTTCAAAACTTTAACTATATTATAGTGAGCGCAATAACAATAACTTGTTAACATTTTCAGCCAAAAAAAAAAAAAAAAAAAAACAGAGAGAGAAACAAAGGTTAGTTTTCGTTTTTTCAGTGGAGGCGTCTCTACTGGCCTTAAAATGGATCTGTCATTGAAGGTTATAAAATTCACAATTTATATTTTCGAATCCATTATTATGTTACACAAAATATATTATATCACCGTCAATCTTCAGTCCATTAACATGTGACCCAAAACATATTATACTTATCACATAACAATGTGGGACAATTTTATTTTACTGTTAAATCTATGGGGAGAGATCATCAACAATACTGATGTATAGCAATGCACATATAGTTTGCCTTGAGTTTGTTGGCCTGCATGTTGTAGATGCTGGGAATCTACAGTCAAAAATTTAACAGACGTTAATGACAGAAAATAAGATAAACAGTAGATTGGACTCTTGGCAATCGTTGATGAAATTCATAAAGCATATAATCAGTCAAATAATCAAGAAAAATAAACAGGAAGTAAAATAATCAACACCAAGATGTAAAGAGGTTCGCCCAATTGATGCTACTTCCTCTGTGAGTGGTTTGTTTTACTGTATAAGAAGATTGAACAATACAGCGAATTACAGATTTTCTGAAAATATTTTGACAGCGTAAGAGTAAGATTTTTGGAAAAAAGGATCCATTTTTGAAGGGTGTCTTCCTTTATTTATAGAGGGAGAATCGTGGGTATGGACCCGAAATACATGGTGAGCAGTTATGGCCTCTATATACTGGGACACGTGTAAGACGGTCAATGTGCAGTTGTCATAGCGGTTGTCAGAATGAAAGTAGTTATAGATCGTGGGCTCAACGGTTACGTCTTAATATTCACAGGACTACCAGTTTCTGCATTGGATTCTGACATATTGCTTTTCAATATGAGCCTGGCGGTTATAGGGAATGTCCCCGTTGTAAAGATTGAGCAACGAACAATATTCGGGATAAGGCTTAAATATTGCCAAATCACTGTTCGTTTATTTATGTTCGATGTTCGTTTGTTCGTATTCGATTTAATGGATTCCGTGTTCAAATGCAAACAACGATATCTACAAACGAAACAAGTATAGATTGTAAATTGGGTCTGACCAAATAAATAAACGATGATTGTTCATGATCGAACATATCAATTTTAGAATTTGGGTCTGGCCCAAATGTAAGTCAGACTCAGGAGTCCGATGTTCGTTTAACAAATAGTCAATAGCTAACGATATGATGGGAAGACGAAGTCTAACCCCAACAGATAGCCCCCCACTCTATCGAGCGATATATCCTCGATCGAGTGCTTGAGTAGCGATGATGCTATAACGTCAGTCTCTGATATATCAGATTGCTGAAATCTGATAAAGCTGACATTGAAAACTTCGAGCTCTGTAAAACAGGTCATTCGGTACACGTGGCGTGCACGGACTGGGTAATTCAAAACGACGGCTTCTCTTTTCGAAATTTGAACCGTTATGATGGTTCATGAGAGAGAGAGAGGGGATGCGAACCGTTTCGAATTATACGCCGTTTGATTAGGCGCCATCAGGAGATCAGGACCATCTGATGAAGTGCTGCGAAGCTATATAACTTTTCACTTTCTTCTCCCCTGCCTATTTGCTGCATCAGAGGAGCATTTCGAATTCCAGAACCGAAAGTTTTTTTCGTAAGTCCTTTGAATTTTCAGGCAAGGTTTCTCTTCTTCTTCTTCTTCATCTGTAGTGATTTTGGTTTAGTATTTTGGTTTTGATTTTTGAAACTCTCTGGTGTTGTTTCTGCATTTCGTTGGGTTGAGAGACCCGGTTAGGAGGGTTTAGTGAGTTTTCGCTATTCTTTTCTGGGTTTTTCCTGAATATTCCATTCTACTGTTCTTCGTGTTCTTCCTTAGAATCGAAAAGTTTTTCGACTAGGTAGACTTGTAGATCCAAATCCTTTCCATCGTTCGCTAGAAACTTAGTTTAAGAACCCATGGATAAGAAAAAGCAAGTCATTGAAGACATCGATGTAGAATGGACGAGCACTGACTCAAGCGATAGCAGTTCAGATGACGAAGAACTGGAAGAAACCCTTCGACGTTTGAAGTTTGAAAACGAATTTTTTCAAAACCGAAACGGTGCTGGATCGAGTGTCGAAGGACAAGAGAGAAGTAGGCCAGCGACGACGTTGGGAGCTGGAGTTTTGTCAATCCCTCCCATTGCTCGATTAACGAAAGCACCTCGACATTTAAGTGTTGAGTCATTTCTTCGGACGTCGAACCTTCCTTCGGTTCTGACAGAGGATGACTTGTCAGACATTAGGGGTAGATATGGTTTTCTAAACGAAGTCCAGCTTCGCTTGCCTCTTCCAAACGAACGAGCAGACACCGTATCAGAAGGGTGGATCTGCGTGTACACAATCTACTTCGAATGTGGGCTTCGACTTCCACTTCCTCCACTTCTGATTCAGACCATGCATCACTATCAGTTGGCGATTCCTCAACTGATGCCAAATAGTATGAGAGTTTTTCTGGGATTAATTGTATTAGCAGATGGAGCGAAGGTCGAACTATCGGTAGACGATATCCTCGCTATCTACTATCCCCAGGAAAATGCAAAAGACCATGGGAGGTTCTCCATGTATCCAAGGAGGAAGAAGCAAGTAGTGGGTGAGATGAAAAATGCCGATCGTTATTGGCAAGACCACTACTTCTTCATGCACGTAAACGAACGATCGATGGGTGGACTAGCCAACGCTTAGGAAGGCTGCATCGAAAGCTGCGAAGGAAGCAAACAAAGCAGCTGCAGCTGAAAAAGCCAAACAAGGCAGTGAACCTACTCCCTTTCCAGTCTTGGAATCGTCTCCGGAACCTCCAGCGAAGCCTACGGAATCTCCCATCAAGAAGAGAAAGGCGGTCGAGAAAGTCAAAAGGAAGGTTCCAGCTAAAAGGAGCAAGAAGTCGAAGGTTGCGACCCCAGAGCAAGAGGACGAACCTAAGGCTACTTCGGAGGGGAAAGAGCAAGTCAAACCTAAAGCTACTTCTGGGGAGAAAGAGCAAGTCGAAATAGATTTGCCTTCAGATGTGAGTTTCGTTGAAGATAGGAGATCGAGCGGTATGTTCATGCGTCAGCTTCTTTCTGAAGCAGATGCAAATATTATGAACATGGGTTGAGTTCAGAACCATCTTGATGATTTACTTTGGGATGGTCTTAAGGTAAGAACTTCGAACTTATGAATTGCAAATATGCGAGCGTCAATCTTTGTCAATTTCTGACTTGGTTTTTGTTTTTGAAGGTCAATATTCAAGCAATGGGATTGTTTTATCGCACAACTGATAAAGTTGTCGAACAGCAATCCCATATTCAAGCAATGAGATTGTTTTATCACACAACTGATAAAGTTGTCGAACAGCAATCCCAGATTAAAGAGCTCGAAAAGAAAAACAAGGATTATGAGGATCGGTTACTGAACATCGAGCGTAACTATGCAGACAGATTGCTGAAAATCGAGCGTAATTTTCAAAATGTCAAGGCAAGCGCTGAAGGCTTGATGGCTGAGCTTCAGAATGCAGTGAAGTCAGCGAAAGAAGGGGCAGAGATGATGAAGGTCATCGTCGACAGATTTGATGAGGCCCAAGCCGAGAACAAGACGCTTGAGGCTGAGAAGGCTGCTTTTGCTGCGGACAAAGCTTATCTCGTGGAAAAGCTTCTGAATATCCATGAGAAAGCTACAGTCCAAGCTCGATATGAACTGCTCAAGGAGTATAAGCAAGGACTCCTTATTGACGCTGTTGTAGATGAAGAGATCGAGCTATACGAAGAGAATGAGGGAGCTGGAACTTCATCATCTGTCCCTGCTCCTATCTCATATCAGCCTGGAACCTTGGACGTCGAGCCCCCAGTCCAGATCAATCCTGTTGAAAATGAAGCTCCCGAAGTACGAGAATAGAAAGCTTTAGTTTCTATGAGAAACTTTTTATATTTTGTTTGGATAATGTATTCATTTTATTAATTTGAACAATGTAATTTTTATGTCTCTTTTGTATGATATATTTATATTGTTGAATGATGATTCAACCCTTGAATGAAATATCGAATGCTGAATGTCGATTCGAGCAATGAATGATAGGTCGAATGCTGAATGATAATTCTAGCATTGTATTAGGATCGAACGAACGTGAACCCATTTAAGTAATTCAAACATTGATTCTTCAAACTTTGTTCACCAAGTTGAACAATTCCTTGGCAAAAGCTTGATTAAATATTTCGAGAATGTGTTCCCAAAAATACGTTTTTGATTAATATAAGGTGCTGGACTCATTCAAATGTGATGAGCTGCCTACGTACCCAGTGTTTAGGGATCAAGCAAGTCGTAGTTCGATAGAACAAAGAAGTTGGCTAATTTTTGTGACTGGGCTCGTACAAGCGTATACGAGCTGCTTACGTACCCAATTGTTAGGGATCAAGTCGAACGTAGTTCAGGAATTCTGGCGAATGTAAGTATTGTCTTAGACTCAGACCTGTAGGATCGATGTTGAATCGAACATTTGCTACAAAGGATCTGGTCTTTACAAAACGAGTAATGAAAAAATGAATTACAAGTCTTGGTAAAAACTCAAAAATTACAAGTAGTATTTTCGAAGATGATGAGAATTCCAACTGCGAAGGACTTCCACTCTATCGTTCATCTTCAGACGGTAGACGCCTGGTCGTATAACCTTTGAGATTCTGTAAGGACCTTCCCAATTTGCTCCAAACTTTCCTGCATTTGGCTCGGCAGTATTCTGGAATACCTTTCGAAGTACAAGATCGCCTTTGTTGGAGGTTCTAGGTCGAACCTTTGAGTTATAGTACCTTGCCACTGATTGTTGGTAGTTCGCCATTTGAATCAGGGCTTGGTCTCGTCGTTCGTCGAGAGTATCCAGACTGTCGTTGAGCATTTCTTGATTTTGAATTTCATTTTCAAAAGCCAATTGATGCCAGAGTGTAGGGACACCAATTTCTGCTGGGACAACAGCTTCTACGCCGAAGGTTAATGAGAATGGAGATTCGCCGTTTGCTCTCCGGGGGGTGGTTCTATACGCCCAGAGTACACCGTGCAGTTCGTCTGCCCATCGGCCCTTTCGAGCTTCTAGCTTCTTCTTCAAATTCTGAACGATTGTCTTATTTGTTGCTTCTGCTTGTCCATTCCTTTGAGGATACCTTGGGGTGGAAAAGCTTAGCTCGATGTTCCAATTCTGACAGAATTTTCTGAAGTTGCCCGAAATGAATTGAGATCCATTATCTGTAACAATCTCTTGGGGCACACCAAATCTGCAAATAATGTTTCTCGAGATGAAGCTTTCAATGTCCGAGTCCTTTATGTTAGCAAATGCTTCTGCCTCAACCCACTTGGTGAAATAATCAGTGAGTACAAGCAGATACTTGCGTTGAGCGCTAGCTCGGGGTAATGGACCCACTACATCCATTGAATACTTCATGAATGGATATGGAAATGTGATGCTCGATAATCGTTTTGCTGGCTGATGGAAAACGGGGGAGTGCCTTTGGCATTTGTTGCACCGTCTGACAAAGTCTTCGCTGTCTTGAAGCATGGTGGGCCAATAGTAGCCCTGTCGTTTGACTTTGTTGCATAAAGATCGTTCCCCAGAGTGGTTTCCGCATTCGCCTTCATGGACTTCCTTCAGTACATAGGTAGCCTCTTTGTTATCAAGACATCATGCATATGGGCCATTAAACGAACGTCGAAAAAGGATGTCGTTGATTAGTGAGAATCTTACAGCTTTGGTCTTGAGCTTTCGGGCTTCTTGCTTTTCCTCCGGCAAAAATCCATTCTTCAGATACCCAACGATAGGCGTTCGCCAATCTTCAGTGGATTCTCCTGTGATGATTGTGGATTCGACCTAGATGCTTGGTTGCTCAATATAACTGACTGGGATGCTCCGACGTATGTTTGCCTCTGATGTGGAACCAAATGAAGCCAAGGCATCCGCTTGTGTATTAAGATGCCTCGATATTTGTTCTATTGAGTATTCTTCGAAATGCTGTACAAGCGAACGAACGACATTCAAATAAGCTTCCATTCTCGTATCCTTAGCCGCATATTCTCTGAGTACTTGGTTCACAACGAGTTATGAGTCGCTGTGAATCTTCAAACGTCGAGCCCCCAATGCTTTTACCAAGCGTAGTCCAGTAATCAGGGCTTTATATTCGGCTTCGTTATTTGAAGCATTAAGTCCCAGGCAAAACGACGATTCGATTATTTCGCCATCTGGGGACTTGCAAAACACTCCCACTCCCACTCCAGATCCTTTGACATTTGATGCTCCGTCCACCATGAGCGTCCAGCAGCATTCTTCTTCAGTGTTTGTTATGGAAGGATCTGGGGTGAGTTCAGCTACAAAATCAGCAAGCACTTGCGACTTGAGGCTGGTTCGAACCCGATATTCGATGTCGAATTCACTCAACTCCACCGCCCATTTCATCAAGCGTCCAGATAAATTTGGACTGTGGAGAATGGCTCGTAGGGGATAGGTTGACATTACAACGATCGAATATGATTGGAAATATGGCCTCAACTTTCTTACAGCAGTTATGAGGGCAAGGGCTAATTTCTCAACCACCGGGTATCTGGTCTCGGCATCGAGTAGTGACTTGCTAATGTAGTAGACTGGCAGCTCACTGTTCGAGTCTCGTACTAAAACGGCACTTACCGCAACTTTGGTTACTGATAGGTAAATAAATAAACATTCTCCTGTCTGTGGTTTGGCTAGTATCGGAGGGGTGCATAGGTATTTTTTGAGCTCATCAAAAGCTTGCTGGCACTGTTCGTTCCAGTCAAATTTCTTGTTTCCTTTGAGCAACTTGAAAAACGGCTGGCACTTATCGGTCGATCGAGAGATGAATCTATTCAGCACCGGTATTCGTCCAGTCAATTTCTGGATCTCTTGCTTATTCTTTGGTGAAGGCATGTTCATTATCGCTCGTATCTGGTCGGGGTTTGCTTCGATTCCTCGCCGCATGACAATGTAACCTAAGAACTTCCCAGACAAAACACCGAACGAGCATTTGGAGGGATTCAAACGCATGTTGTGTTGTCTAAGTACTGAGAAGCATTCTGAAAGGTGTCCAATATGGTCTGCAGCCTTTAATGATTTGACCAGCATATCGTCTATGTATACCTCCATCGTTCGACCAAGTTGATCAGCAAACATGGCATTGACAAGCCTTTGATAATTAGCACCTGCGTTCTTCAATCCGAATGGCATGACCTTATAACAGTAAATTCCTCTTTCTGTGATGAACGCTGTTTTCTCCTGATTGTCGGGATGCATAAGGATCTGATTGTATCCTGAAAATACATCCATGAATGAGAGCAGTTCATGTCTCGCAGTGGCATCAATTAAACGATCTATATGTGGAAGGGGAAAACTGTCTTTCGGGCAAGCTTTGTTCAAGTCTGTGAAGTCGATGTAGACCCTCCATTTTCCATCATTTTTCTTTACTATCACAACGTTCGCTAGCCAATCAGGGTACTGTACCTTCTTGATGAATCCAGCTTCGATCAACTTCCGTACCTCATCGTTAATGATCTGATTTCGCTCAACACCGAGTTTTCTACATTTTTGCTTGACAGGCTTGTGGCTTGGATCGATGTTCAGTCGATGTATTGTCACTTCTGGATCGATACCTGGCATGTCTTTGTGTGACCATGCAAAGCAGTCTGGATTATCACGAAGAAAACTCAGGAGCTCCGTTCGAATAGTGTCTTCGAGCGGAGAACTAATGTTGATGACTCGGTCTGGCTGGGCTGGGTTTATCTGGATCTCATCAAGTTGTTCCACGTCTGGCTGCTCCTGACCGCTCGATTTCTTTTTCTCCGCTAGTTGCTATAATCGGTCAGTCTTCTTCATCTTCAGAGAATGTAGGTAGCAAGTCCTAGCTACCTCTTTGTTCCCTTTTATCTCCTTTACTCCTTTTTTCGTGGGAAACCAGATGCGCTGATGATATGTGGAAGGTACAGCCTTCATGGCATGAATCCATGGCCTACCAAGAATATAATATTGTAAGCCGATGGACAGTCTAAAACGAAAAAAGTGGTTAATTTGTTTACTCCTGCAGCAAACATAGGGAGTTTAATTTTTCCAACCGCCGCGGTTGATTCTCTATTAAAACCGGTCAAAACAGTCGTCAAACTCTCAATTTCTGACTCAGACAATTCCATTTCTCTCAAAGTTGAGAGAAAAAGAACATCTGCCGAACTTCCATTGTCAACGAGAATCCTCCCGACTTCGCAATTTGACACGTTCAACGTTAGAACCAATACGTCGTCATGGGTCGGCTTAGACTGGTGGCCTCGTAGCTGTGGAAGCTGATTGAGTGTTCGACGGGATCATCGGGCAGTGTTGTCGCGATTGGCTGTGTTGCTTTCCTTCGGTGGGACTTGACAGCTGTTATAGTATCTCCACTGTAAATCGAGCCGCCACAGATGACTCCAATTGTTTTCCGAACTGGTGGAGGTGAAGGCATGTCTTCTATATGCTACACAATCCTTCGTTCTTTGGCCTCGTTGCGTAGGCCATATGTCTCTCTACCTTTGTTCGTTAGGAACTCCCGAAGGTGCCCCTTTTTCAACAACTCGGCCACTTCTGCTCTTAGTGCCCTGCAGTCGATAGTGTGGTGACCGTGATCTCTGTGGAACTCACAGTATTTGCTCGTGTCTCTGGCTGGGTTTTTGGGTAGCTTCTTTGGCCAAGTCACAAAGTCCTACCGCTTTAAGTAAGCAATGAGTTCTGAGGGACTTATGCCGAGGGCATACTTTGGTGGTGAAATTAGACGCTTGTGATCACGCTGTGTTGTTCATTCAGTGCGGCGTTCTATTCGACGTGATGGGCTTGGGCGTTCTCGTCGAGATGTCTTCTCTCGATCTTCGCGTGTTTTTACCACCTCTTCCCTCGTTCGAGCCAAGTCTCGCTCGATTCGTTCGTTCTACTCCTCTAGTTCGATGAAACCTTTCATTCGATGTAAGGCATCTTGGATCGTTGGAGGATACCTGACACAGATCTCGTTTTTAAACAATGATCTATCCCTTAATCCTTTTTTCAGAGCCTCCCTTGCTGTTCCATCATCCAACTCGGAGATCTCGGAAATTGCCTTACTAAAGCGCTTGATGTAAGCGCGAAGTGACTCTTGTGGACCTTGGACGACGCTCCACAGATCCTTTGTCGTCTTTCCGGACCTTATATGTACAGAGTAACTTTTCATGAATTCGAGCGAGAGTTCATCAAATGAATCGATGGACTCAGGAGGAAGATTGCAGAACCATCTCAGTGCTGCTCCCTTCAAACTTTGGGCAAATAATTTACACATCATATCGTCAAGCATTTCTGTTGGAATGTTTGTCGACTGTACAATGTGTTTCTACTGCAGTAGATGGTCATGTGGGTTTGACATTCTGTCGAACCTCGAAAAGGAAATGCTGCTGAACTTGGGAGTAATGGTGTTGGTGATGCGGCTGGATAGTGGCGTCTCTCTGACTCCACGAGCGAGGTCATCGAACCCTGGGGCGGACGTGGTGGCTCGGTGTATTTGTGGAGAGAAACATTGTTCCATCTGAGCTTCCAACATTCTCAGTTCCTTGGCCATGATGCTTCTCATCATGTCTTCGACGTCCATCGTCCCTTGTGGAATGGGACCTTCTGGGGATGGTGGTAAATCTAGTGTCGAACGCCGGATAGGAGTGTTGCGCTGTCTAGGATCGAACTCTCTTGTTCGATGTTGTTGTTGCTATTGTTGTTGTTGTTGTTGTGGGTACTGTTGGTGCTGGTACTGATGTTGCGGGTGCTGATAAGGCTGGTGCTGCTGTGGCTGCTGTGCTCGACTTTCGTCTGCCATGGTTGTGTTCCTCGGCGTTGTCAAAGGTTGCATTGGAGCCACGGGACTGTGTGCAATATTCCTTGTCCCTTGAGGATAGTATGAGGTGGCTTGTTGCCAGCCCCCACTATTCAGGCCTCGATGATACTGGGACGCGGATGTTTGCCAGCCCTCAGCGCTTGTTCCTGATGAATACCCAACGTATGGGTTGTAATAGTACAAGTAGGCTGCCTGGTTGTTGAGAGCCATCAATTGATTCTTGAGAACTTGGTTCTTAGTGCTGATGCTCTCCATCTGACTTTGCTGATTGCTGTATTTCTGTGTAAGTTCTTCCATTAACCGTGTCAGGTTAGCGATTTGAGCGTTGGCTCCTGACGTTGAAGCTTCTGGGTGACTTTGGGACTTCCCTAGGGAAATTCTTCCTGGTGTTCTCGTTCATCTGCCATGATTGCTATACGAATTTCCGATGTGTGATGGCCAAGAGCCCCACGGTGGGTGCCAAACTGTAGAAGTTGGGAATCTACAGTCAAAAATTTAACAGACGTTAATGACAGAAAATAAGATAAACAGTAGATTGGGTCCTTGACAATCGTTGATGAAATTCATAAAGCATATAATCAGTCAAATAATCAAGAAAAATGAACAGGTTGTAAAATAATCAACACCAAGATGTAAAGAGGTTCGCCCAATTGATGCTACTTCCTTTGTGAGTGGTTTGTTTTACTGTATAAGAAGATTGAACAGTACAGCGAATTACAGATTTTCTGAAAATATTTTGGCAGCGTAAGAGTAAGATTTTTGGAAAAAAGGATCCCTTTCTGAAGGGGGTCTTCCTCTATTTATAGAGGGAGAATCGTGGGTATGGACCCGAAATACATGGTGAGCAGTTATTGCCTTTATATACTGGGATACGTGTAAGACGGTCAATATGCAGTTGTCATGGCGGTTGTCAGAATGAAAGTAGTTACAGATCGTGGACTAAACGGTTACGTCTTAATATTCACAGGACTGCCAGTTTCTGTATTGGATTCTGACATATTGCTTTTGAATATGAGCCTGGCGGTTATAGGGAATGTCCCCGTTGTAAAGATCGAGTAACGAACAATATTCGGGATAAGGCTTAAATATTGCCAAATCACTGTTCGTTTATTTATGTTCGATATTCGTTCATTCGTATTAGATTTGATGGATTCAGTGTTCAAATGCAAACAACGATATCTACAAACAAAACAAGTATAGATTATAAATTAGGTCCGGCCCAATAAACGAACGATGATCGTTCATGATCGAACATATCAATTTTAGAATTTGGGTTTGGCCTAAATGTAAGTCAGACTCAGGAGTCCAATGTTCGTTTAACAAATAGTCAATAGTTAACGATATGATGGGAAGATGAAGTCTAACCCCAACATATGTCACTCGTGATGAATCATTTTGAAGTGCAATTTTGAAAAGTGTAAAAACAAATTACGGATCCCACATATTAACATTTAGAGAAATAAGGGGAAAAATAAATATGAGCCTGACATACGGATTCTGACATATTGCTTTTGAATATGAGCCTGGCGGTTATAGGGAATGTCCCCGTTGTAAAGATCGAGTAACGAACAATATTCGGGATAAGGCTTAAATATTGCCAAATCACTGTTCGTTTATTTATGTTCGATATTCGTTCGTTCGTATTAGATTTGATGGATTCGGTGTTCAAATGCAAACAACGATATCTACAAACAAAACAAGTATAGATTATAAATTAGGTCCGGCCCAATAAACGAACGATGATCGTTCATGATCGAACATATCAATTTTAGAATTTGGGTTTGGCCTAAATGTAAGTCAGACTCAGGAGTCCAATGTTCGTTTAACAAATAGTCAATAGTTAACGATATGATGGGAAGATGAAGTCTAACCCCAACATATGTCACTCGTGATGAATCATTTTGAAGTGCAATTTTGAAAAGTGTAAAAACAAATTACGGATCCCACATATTAACATTTAGAGAAATAAGGGGAAAAATAAATAAATAAAATTCAGGGGTTGCCTACGTAGGAAGTGGAGAAGGGGGTGAGCACTACACTACTGTCAGGAGTCCCGTCGTTGAAAGTGGACACTGGAGGGTGGTTGCCGGTTGCATGGCTAAGATTTACATTAGAGGGAATGAGAGAGATAAGAGAGGAGAGAGTTTTAGTTGTTTAAAAGTTAATTTGTTTTCTTAAAATAAATTAATATTCGTTTTCTAAGGGAGAAGTAATGTTTGTTTTTATAATTAGTATTTAAGTTTCAAAACATATTCGTTCAGTATTTATTTATGTACAATGTTAGCATTTACGTCAAATAGAGATGGAGGGAGCATATTGAATACTTTACATATATAGTAAAGCACAATAAATGATTTTGATATGCATAATTCTATGGGTATTCATAAAATTAATCATTTATTTTTACCAATATCAAATATCAATATAAATAATTCGAAGTGATGTGGTTTTGCTACCAAATTTTGTTGGTTGTAGCAAATCCTAAGTTTCCATTACCAACATCTAATAGCAGAAGCTACTTTAAGTATGTGTTTGGATTACAAGTTCACACATAAGTTTTTTGTCTCAATTTTTTATTTTTATTTTTTTCTGAAAAGTCAATAAAACATATAATTAGTTTTTGAAAAGTCAACAAATTTTAATCCAAAAATTTCATCTCAAACCCATGTTTCAAATGGAGCCTAAAATTTCATGAAAACGCCAAAATACTATCTACAATTTATTTCACACTTTTAACTACCAAAACTGCAATTTGGTAGCAAATTGTTTATACTTTTGGCGCCCAAAGGACTTTTTGCTAGGGCCGGCAA
This sequence comes from Ficus microcarpa, assembly GCA_025413485.1. NCBI lineage: Eukaryota > Viridiplantae > Streptophyta > Magnoliopsida > Rosales > Moraceae > Ficus > Ficus microcarpa. The sequence goes on along the minus strand of CM046382.1, from coordinate 10,337,867 downwards.
TTTCAGACACGACATGGTGACACGACACGAGAACGATACGTAATAAATGGGTTTGGACCGCACGTTTAATAACTGGGTCAAAATTGGGTCGACACGTTTAACACGAAAATAAATGGGCCGAAAATGGGTTAATACAGTTAACACGTTTATGTTAGAATTTTCAAACTATTCTAAAGCTCTTTAATAATAAGTATAGGTCCATTTGTGTGTTTGATACAAGATCAGAAAATAATTATTAAAGAATTTTTATTACTGAGATAACATAAATCAGAAGTTACAGAGAGGTTGCTTCTAATATAAAATAACAATCTTATAATTAACTAGTTAATAATATTAAATAGTAAACGAATTATGGTTCTAGTTAACTAGTTAATAATATAAAATAGTAAACCTAATTATGTATATAAAATTGGATTAGAGTATTAGGGTAATCTTATAGTTAACAAAGACATAGATTTATTAGGATGTAAAATAGTAAAACTTACTCATCATTTTGAAACTACATTTTTCAAATTTCAACTTCAACTTTTCAAATTTTTATTGACCATGAACTTCAACTACATTGTTAGTTTTATATACATAATTCTAGTGATTTTTTACTTATAATTTTTGTGTTAAACGGATCAGGAACCCATTTCGTGTTAAATGGGCCGTAAACGAGTTTTTCGTGTTAAATGGGTCATAAATGTGTTTGTTTTCGTACCAACCAGTCGTGGCCCGTTTAATAATCGTGTTCACGTGTCGTGTCTGCTACCCGTTTATTCGTGCTCGTGTTTAGATTCCTGGCCTGTTTATTAATCGTGTCGTGTTCATGTTCATGCTAATCGTGTCGTGCCGTAATTGTGCTGGCCCGAACACGGCCCGCGAATACGAATTGCCAGGGCTACTTTTTGCTACCAAACTTTGGTAGCCAAAAATCTTTTTAAAAATTAACTTTCCCTAACCCCCTTTCTTAACTCTCCCTCTCAATCTCTCTGTCTCCTCTCTCTCTCTCTCAAACCTTGCCTTCCCAATCAGCCGCCCTAGTCGACGCTAGCCAGCCGGTGAGTCCTTTCTCTCTCCTCTTCTTCCTCTCTCTCTCTTTCTGATTTTGTCCCGCTGTATCCAGACCCTCCGCCCCCACCATGGCCCCAACCCATCCAGTCCGTCGCAACCTAAATCTTCAGGGGTATATATATTTCTCTTGCTCTTATACATTTCTACTTATATAGTGGTATATATCACATTTATACACACATTTAAGCATGTGTATCATATCATATACATAAAGCACGTGTTTTTTTGTTGAACTTTGCTTCCGGGTTTTTTTTGGGGGGGGGGGGGTAGTGAGTTGGGGATCGAATTCGCCTGGACCCAGGAAAGGTGAGGCTAATATGGTTTACAAATAGTTTCAATTGTTTAGCATTTTCAAAGTTTACTTCTTTCACTCTCTTTTTTGCTATAGGGGGAAAAAGTATATATTCATATATATATATATGTTGAAATACAAAATTATTATTGACCTGCTTTATAACAGCTTAAACTTTTAGAATGAGTTAGTAAACTAATATGGTATCAGAACAGGAGGCATTGAGTTTGAACTTCTACAATTACGCATCTTTATCCCCTCCATTATCATTTGTGTTTTGGGATGTTTTGGTTTTTTAATCTTTGTTGGATTTTTAAATTAATATTTTTCTGTCCGTTTGCCTATTATCTGGCCTGCACGTGAGTGGGGTGTTGAAATATAAAATTATTTTTAGTCCACTTTCTAACAACTTAAACTTTTGAAATGGATTGTAAATTTATGATGCATATATGTATTTGGACCGTAAATATATAAGAAGTTGGTGAAACGGAATAAAAAGTTGATACAATTGGTCTTCTGCCTATATTATTTTGAGTTTGAACGTTTTAAGAACTGATTGAAATGGGGAAGGTCTATTGGGAATTAGATTGTATGATTAGTTTGTTTTGTGTTAAATTGGTGTTCATATGTTACTTGTGATCAAATTATTGGAAGATTACTTTAATTAGTTAAATTCACAATAGGGGAAAGATAGACAAGAGTTGGATATACATTAAGAATCATCTTTCATATGAATATCGGAATGGAGTGAAGAAATTTATTGAACTAGCACGTAGTCATCTAAATGCGGATGCGAAGTGCCGTTGTCCTTGCAAGAAATGTTTGAATTTTTATTTCTAGCCCATAGATTTGGTTGAGCGTCATTTACATCTCAATGGATTTCGAACGACTTACGTGATCTGGAGAGATCATGGTGAAGAGCAAACAAGTACTAGTCACAATGTACGTGTAATACCTAGAAATTCTATGTTACTATTTCCTCTTTAAAAGGAATTAAATGTATGCCATGAAGGCATTTACGAAAAAGTTCGATTTATAACTTTATTATGTGTTATGAGTTCTTATAGCTTCCTAAAACTCAAATATGATTGTTTTGATAAGCCAATAGCCTTTTTGAATGAAAAAGGGTGAAAATTGCATGATTTTAGGTCGGTCAAAAGTTTGACCGAAAAAGTCAACTTTGACCCGGGAAAGTCAAAGTTTGACCAGAATAGTCAAAATGATGACTGTATAATTTTGTGACATGTTGTATGGAAGAAATAATGCGAAAACCCAATTTTTCGGGTAAGATGACATAAATAAGAACTAAAACCGCCGTAGAAAAATCAAGCACACTAAGTTGAGGCACATGGCAAAAGGGCTTAAGAAAATAAGAAAAAAATTTTCCAGTCCGATTGTACACAGATAAAATTTTGACTGCAGTATAAAATATCAGTACTGTGTATTAGTGAACACAGTATTGGATTTATCTGTGTTAGTTTAAAATTAGACTGCTTTTTGGAAAAAGGTGCCAAACAAGGCTTTTTGAATTATGATATCATCCATTTTTTGAATTATGACATCATAATTCTTTGAACCAAGCAAAACAAGACAAGTGTCTTGTTCTAGAAAAATTTTTCCTTGCTCCACAAGGTGATGGCCGGCCACCTAGCATGGTTTTCATGTAATTTTTCAAAATTTTAGGGGTTAAATTCCAATTTTTGAAAGCTTCCCCTTGTCTATAAATAGGGGTGAACATTATTCATTTTAATGCAAAATTCTAGCCAAACTCTTGCAAATTTTCTCCATGAAAGCCGAGTGAGAGGGTGAGGAAGAAAGCCAAAAATTTTCTTGAGCCAATCCTAGGGTAGTGTTCGGTTTTGCCAAGGAATCAAGAGGGAAAGTTTGGAAAAAATTTTCTAGCCCTTTCTTGGAGTGAGCTGCCGAGTGGGAGTTGATTACGCCCAAATGTGTACAAAAACAAGCGGTCAATTGTAGTACAGATCGGGCGGTCGTATCCACGAGGAGGTAATAAAAACAAACAACAAAAGATTAGTTGAACAAAAGCGTTAGAGGAATAAGTAATCAAAGAGAGAAGAAGAATAAATATTTTTGTGATTTTTAAAACAAATTTAAGACAACATAAGTTAAAATGGAGAAAAATTCAATAATCAAAAAGTGGTAAAGCATCAAGAATCCCTCATATGTATCGTTTCCAATTTTAGTTTTGATTTAACAAAAGTATTCAAATAATTAAACTTCTCACGTTAGGACCAAAAAGATTATTCTTATAAATTATCTAAAATCGACAATATATCAAATCGACAATATTGCAGTAAAAGACCAATTTATAAAATAATTTTAGTTACAAAACATTACATAACAAAATTTACATAGAAAAAGCATGACTAAATCTATATAAAAATTTGGCACATAATATTTAGCATTCAACAAAAATTAGAAAAAATGGAGAAGAATATTTCACTCAAATATATATTCATTACAAAATCAAACAAACAAAACCTCAATTGAAAAACTCAACGCATGAGTTCATCTCTAGCTTCACCAAAAGAAATTTAGCCTAACTTGCAATCCATCTCACAAAATTCTAACAAGAAAATATGAGATGAAAAATGCAAGAAAAAGAAAAATCAAACTAAAAGTTCAACCCAAAAATCTCATCGAAAAAAAACCGTTTCAAGCTTGCTACAAAGGCTTGCTTTTATAGACTACAATGTCCAATGGTGATGGAGAAATTTCAGCCCACAAAATTCAGCCTCAAAGGATTGGCTGCCGGCTGTACCACGCTCGGCAGTTAGCTGGTCAAGGGGCTGGGAACGTGGCCCGAAACTCGTGCGGGCCAGCTGGAGGAAGAGTTGGAATAACGGGCCTGGCCTGCGCACAGTTTGAAGGAGATTCGGCCCGAAATTGGCGCTGGACCAGCTGGATTTGGGGGCTGAATGGCCTGGAATTTCGGGCTTGGCTGGAGCTGGAAGAGCTGAAGTCAAGTAAGCCGGGCTGCTGATCTTCGGCCCGAAGTTTGCGCGCCTGAGCTGGCGCATTGGAGATAGCAGCTGGGCTTGGTCACGGGCTGGTCACCTTTCACGCGGGCTTGGCTGGCTGAGGGTGGCTGCTGCACTGATTACGGGCCGAAATTCACGGGCTTAGAATCACGCGGGCCTGAGCTGGCTCACGTGGAGAGAAGAGCTGGGCTTGGCTGGCTGGAGGAGGGAATCAGGCCTAGAATTTCGGGCTTGAAGCTGGCAGGCCTGCGGAAGAAAGGAAAGAAAAAAAAAGGAAAGGAAAATAAGGAAAAGAAGAGAAATCAATAAATCAATCAAAATAAATAAAATCATAAATATCTTCAAAATCAAATATTATGAATTAATATTATAAAAATACTTAATTAAATTGCAAATTATCTAATAAATTATATAAACAAAAATGTGTTTTTGTGCATTTATCACAACCCCCAACCAGCTTATTGCTAGTCTCTAGCAATTCAAGCGAAAGAAAAATCAAGTCAAGCTGAAATTTTAAATCTAAACCTGCAAAAATCATCCAAGCATTCAAACAAAACATCAGCAAAAATCAGAAAATGCTATCAAAACCACTTCAGTCAATACTCCAGAGTTGTGTGTGTGTGCATTAAACCATATCCTTCTTACCACAGTCCGTAATACAAATAGCATTGAAAAGTTCACCAAGAAAAAGTCTCAACTCCATTACGTCACGGGTGTTGGAAATATTTTTAGTGTAGGGGTTTTCACTCATGGAGTTGGAAGGGAATCAGTCAACGCTCGCATGAGAGAAGGTAATTTAAGAACAAGCTAATAAACAACCATTGATCAAATGATAAGTGAATCAAATATTCGGAACATTACACCATTTTCACCATAAACCAGCTTTCGAGGTTTCATTCGGATCAAATAGAAAGTTACATAAATAAAGAGCCGTGAAATACAAACAAACAAATACACAACACACTTTTTTTTTTTTTTTTTTTTATATATAACAAGAGACATCATGTTTAATAGAACAAATGTAGTAAGGGATTCTTTTGACTGCTATGCAGCCCCAAATGAGATTACAACCGAACTACATTAATACTGATGATGAAATGAATGCTCTTGCTTTTGCTTCTTTTTTTTCTTTTTTCTTTTTTTCTTTTGTTTTGTTTTGTTTTGTTTTTGTTTTTTTTGTTGTTGTTGTTGTTTTTTTTTTTTTTGTTGTTTGTTTGTTTGTTTGTTTGTTTTTTTTTTTTTTTTATAATATAATAGAAAAATGACGAATCTTACAGAACAGGACTCTATTATAAAAGATCAATTCTATCTATCCAAAAATCATCCCTCAAGCAAAAATACAAGTTAAATAGTGGTGTTCCAAATAGTGATTATACCAACTCGTAAGATCAATAAAAGTTCAAAAAGCTGTTTTCTCAACTCTCGCAACTCACCAAAATTGAAACACTTAAACTTGGGGAATTTTTCTCAACTAAATGTGTTAACAACCATCTTACCACAAGGTTTAGCATGTGCACAAAAAGAACTCTGGAAATCATTTCTTAATAGTCAAGATAACAAAAACTGACTCAAACCGAAAATTTTGAAATCACACTTAGATAACTTTGCCAAAATTTTGATCCGGATTCCAAAATGACAAGAATTGAATTCACGCATGAATATGCTCACCACCCCCAACCAAAAATCAGACAGTGTCCTCAATGTCTAAAAATATATATAAATGTGGAGAATAAGGAAAGAGAACACCTGGGTGATGCCGGTGGGAACGTAGATGAGCTACCTGATATGATGCTCCAAAACACATAAACAAATATAAAAGCACACAAAGCAAATATAAAACCATACAAAACAAACCAAAAATAAGGCACACAAAACACACGAAAATAAAAGAAAAAGAAATATGATACAAAAAGGGTTGGAAGCAAACTACTTATAAACCGGGGCCTCAAGAATGATTTCTTCAGCCTGGCTCACTCGTTCAATGTAATGCTTCAGTCTCTGACCATTTACTCTGAAAATTCTCCCATCGCTTGGGTCCTCGATCTCGACAGCACCGTTGGGAAAGACTTGTTTCACCATAAATGGACCAGTCCACCGCGACCTTAACTTACCTGGGTGGAGATGCAGACGGGAGTCATAAAGATGCACCCTCTGATTTGGCTCGAAGTTCTTCCTCAAAATCTGCTTGTCGTGAGCCACTTTCATTCTAGCCTTGTAAATCTTGGAGTTATTATATGCATCATTTCTCAACTCCTCAATTTCCGACTGCTGAAGCTTGCGATGTATACCTGCAGCACTGAGATCAAAGTTAAGGGCTTTGATAGCCCAATAAGCTTTATGTTCAAGCTCTACAGGTAAATGACAGGTCTTTCCAAAGACAAGCCTGTAAGGAGACATTCCGAGAGTGGACTTGTATGCAGTACGGTATGCCCAAAGTGCATCGGAAAGGCGCAAAGACCAATCTTTGCGGTCGGGGTTTATCGTCTTCTCCAAGATTTGCTTGATCTCTCGGTTTGCTAGCTCAGCTTGGCCGTTCATTTGTGGGTGATAAGCGGTTGAAACTTTGTGGATCACCCTATATTTGCGCATGAGAGCCTCAAAAGAACGGTTGCAGAAATGAGTTCCTTGATCACTGATGATGGCACGCGGAGTACCGAACCTAGATAACACATTTTCTTTCAAGAACTTCACAACTGTTGCATTATCATTGGTTCGACACGGCACGGCTTCTACCCATTTAGAAACATAGTCTACAGCAAGGAGAATGTAAAGATACCCAAAAGAAGATGAAAATGGTCCCATAAAATCTTTCCCCCAACAATCGAATATCTCTATCACAATAATTGGGTTCAAAGGCATCATATGGCGGCGGGACAAAGCACCTAACTTTTGGCACCTCAGACAAGAACGACAAAATTCATTAGTGTCCTTAAACAAAGTGGGCCAATAAAGACCACACTGCAAGATTTTTGAGGCAGTCTTCTTCACGGAGAAATGACCACCACATGCATCGTTATGGCAAAAGTTTAGAATACTATGAATTTCATCGTCAGGAATGCATCGCCTCATGATTTGGTCGGGGCAGTATTTGTAAAGGTGCGGATCATCCCAGTAGAAATTACGCACCTCGACTAAAAATTTGCGCTTATCTTGAGCACTCCAATCAGCAGGAAGGTCACCGGTCACCAAGTAGTTAACGATGTGAGCGTACCAAGGCAACTTAATGATAGCGAACAGATGTTCATCGGGGAAATCATCTCGGATAGCAGGACCGTCGGCGGGGTCACTAAATTCGAGTCGAGAGAGGTGGTCCGCAACAACGTTTTTGACTCCTTTCTTGTCCTTGATCGTGATGTCAAATTCCTGCAAGAAGAGGATCCACCTAGTCAATCGCGCCTTGGCATCCTTTTTGGAAAGGAGATACTTAAGGGCTGCATGATCTGTGAAGATGGTGATGGGTGAACCAATCAGATATGCACGGAACTTGTCAAGTGCAAACACAACAGCGAGCAACTCTTTCTCAGTGGTTGAGTAGTTCAATTGAGCACTATTCAGAGTACGGCTTGCATAATACACTACAAACGATTTCCCCTCTCTTCTTTGACCAAGGACCGCCCCAACAGCATGGTTACTTGCGTCACACATGATTTCGAATGGTAAGCTCCAATCCGGTGACTGAATGATGGGGGCAGAAGTCAACTTCACCACAAGCGTTCGGAAAGCATCCTCACACCCTTGCGTCCACTCAAAAACGGCATCTTTGGCTAGGAGATTACATAACGGACGAGAAATCGCGTAGAAGTTTTGTATGAACCTCCTATAGAAACCAGCATGCCTGAGAAATGACCGAACTTCTTTCACTGACTTGGGGGTGGGCAATTTAGAAATAAGTTCAATCTTAGATTGATCGACCTCAATCCCTTTCTCAGAAACAACATGCCCCAAAACTATGCCAGATGGTACCATGAAATGGTACTTCTCCCAGTTGAGCACGAGACCTTTTTGTTCACATCTTGTCAGCACGGCTTCCAAGTTGAGAAGGCACAAGTCAAAGGAATCGCCGAAGACGGTCAAGTCATCCATGAACACTTCCATATATTTCTCGACCATGTCGCTGAAAATGCTCATCATGCACCTCTGAAAGGTGGCCGGCGCATTACACAGTCCAAATGGCATGCGCCGGAAGGCATACGCAGCAAAAGGACAGGTAAACGTAGTCTTCTCTTGATCCTCCAATGCAATCTCGATCTGATAATAGCCTGAGTAGCCATCAAGAAAGCAGTAGAAAGGATGACCGGCCACGCATTCTAGGATTTGGTCGATGAATGGAAGCGGAAAGTGATCTTTACGAGTGGCGGCGTTCAGCTTTCGGTAGTCGATACACATGCGCCAACCCGTAACAGTCCTTGTGGGGACAAGAGCCCCTTTCTCATTCTCCACCACTGTCACCCCCGATTTCTTGGACACTACCTGAGTTGGACTGACCCACTTACTATCAGCGATCGGATAGATGATACCTACATCCAAAAGCTTCAAGACCTCATTTTTCACAACTTCTTTCATCGTTGGGTTCAGTCTCCTTTGGGGATCACTTCGTGGAATGGCCCCGTCTTCCAACTTGATGTGATGGGAGCAAATTAAGGGGCTAATACCCTTAATGTCAGCAATCGTCCAACCTAACGCAGCTTTATGCTCTCGCAGCATGTCGACTAACCGCTGTTCTTGTGATGCGTCAAGTTTAGATGAAATGATAACAGGAAAGGTATCACCAGCTTCCAGGAAGACATGTTTCAGACCCTCAGGCAATTGCGCCAGCTTAAGTGTTGGGATCTCTTCAGTGGATGGTTTTGGCTTTTCTTTCTCTCGTGGGAGCTCTTCGAAACGTGGTTGCCAAAACTTAGTTCCTCTGCCTTGTGAGTCTTTGTAGATGGTAGCGTTGTTGGCCAACTCACAAGGACCGGAACTCTTAGAGTCAGAATTTTGGAAGAGATCATCAAGATTATCAGAATCGCTCTGCAGTTGAACCTCCTCCGAGACGAGTGTGCCGATCAGGAATGTTTGGTGACACTCGTCATCATCATGTGGCTGCTTCGCAATGTGGAAAACATTTACCTCTAAGGTCATGTTCCCAAACGATATCTTCATGAGACCATTCCTACAGTTGATCAAAGCATTGGCTGTAGCAAGGAAAGGTCTACCGAGGATGATGGGAATCTTGGATTCCATGCTCACCATAGATTGAGTATCTAGAACGAGAAAATCAACGGGGTAATAAAACTTCTCAACTTGAACCAGAACATCCTCAACTATACCCCTAGGCTTCTTGATCGAACGATCGGCCAATTGCAGAACCACAGATATGGGCTTAATCTCTCCTAGACCAAGTTGCGAGTATATAGAGTAAGGCATGAGATTGACACTCGCTCCAAGGTCAAGCAAAGCTTGGCCGAATTCTTGAGTCCTAATTTGGCATGAGATGGTGGGACAACCAGGATCTTTGTACTTGAGCGGTGTCTTCTGCTCGATCACCGCACTCACTTGTTCCGTTAAGAAGGCAGTTTTCTTAACGTGGTGCTTCCTTTTGACGGTGCACAGATCCTTGATGACTTTGGTATAAGCCGGCACTTGCTTGATCACATGAAGCAAAGGAAGATTAATCTTCACTTGAGTCAAATGCTCGAGGATCTCACCTTGACTATCCAGCACTTTCCCAGTTGATCGCAGAGCTTGGGGGAAAGGCACATTTACTGGAAGTTCAGTTGGCTCATCTTCTTTGGGGGCGACTTCTCGACTACTTGAAGTGACAGTAGTTCTTGATGGCGTTAACCTCCTTGATGTTCCGCCCTTCAGAGTTGGAGGTTTGTGCCATGTGTTGCCCCGTGGGGTTGGATTGAGCTTGGGAAGGAAACTTGCCTTTTTCTTGAACAGCCAAGGCATTGGTCAGTTTTGTGATCTGACTCTTCATCTCTTTACTTTCTTCCACCAATTGCGTGAAAAGTAATTCGAACTTTTGGTTCATCCTAGTTTGCGCCTCCATGAAAGATTGCAAGGTATTCTCGAGAGAACTCATTGGCGGTTGTGAATGATACTGAGGTGCAGAATTCGCCTTTGGTGGTTGTGGCTGTTGCTCCGTTCTCCATTGTCCATCTGATGGTTGTGTTTGATTGGAATCTCTCCAACTGAAGTTTGGATGGTTCCTCCAGCCAGGATTGTATGTGTTAGAGAAAGACTTGTTGTATGCCCCTAAGGCATTGTATTGTTCCTCGTAACCCCCTCTTATTTCATTATAAGCAGGGCAATCCTTAGTCAAATGTTCCATCCCTCCACAAACGAAGCATGGCTCTTGTGATTCTGCCCTTACGACCATGTGGATTCCTCTACTTTCCTTGGTTTTGAGGGCCTCAATTTGTCGTGTCAAAGACTCGATTTGGGCCTTGAGGTTGTCCTCTTCCCTTAGTTGGTAGACTCCAGCGGGTCGGGATCGACTAGTGCTATCAGTAGCACTTGGTCCAGTCCATGTGTGGGCTTTCTCGGCTAGCTCGTTGAGATACTCGAAAGCTTCTTCGGGATCCTTCTGGAGAAACTCACCATTGCACATCATCTCCACAAATTGACGCTCTCGGATTGTGAGTCCTTCGTAGAAATAACTGACGAGACGCCAACTCTCGTAACCATGGTGGGGACATTGATTCAACAAATCTTTAAACCGCTCCCAGACTTGATAAAGAGTTTCATTGTCCCTCTGAGTAAAGGTCGAGATTTGTCGTTTAAGACCATTGGTCTTATGGTGTGGGAAGTACTTGTTGAAGAATGCAGTTGTCATCTCTTCCCATGATCCAATTGACCTAGGTCGCAAAGAATACAACCAGCTTTTGGCTTTGTCCTTCAGAGAGAAAGGGAAAAACTTCAATCGTGTAGAATCTGCAATGTCAGCTCGGTTGTGGAAAGTGGCCACCACCTCTTCAAACTCCCGAATATGCACGTATGGATTTTCGCTTTCTAACCCATGAAAGGTCGGCAAAAGTTGAATCATACCCGGCTTGAAATCCAAATTCGGCAGGTTTGGTGGAAACATTATGCATGATGGTGTGGCCTACGCGTAGGGTGAAGGTAGTCGTTCAACGTCTTGTGCTGAACCTCCTCGATTTGAGCCATCGCAAAAGGATTTGGAATTGCTAAAGCGTTTGGAGATGGAGGAAGGCTAGACGTAGAAGAAGAAACTTCACTAGGGTTTTCAGGTCTTCGTGTAAATCTCCCTAGTTCGTTTCTATAACGATTCATTCACCTCGAGCAGCCACCCTCAGCCAGCCAAGCCCGCGTGAAAGGTGACCAGCCCGTGACCAAGCCCAGCTGCTATCTCCAATACGCCAGCTCAGGCGCGCAAACTTCGGGCCGAAGATCAGCAGCCCGGCCCACTTGACTTCAGTTCTTCCAGCTCCAGCCAAGCCCGAAATTCCAGGCCATTCAGCCCCCAAATCCAGCTGGTCCAGCGCCAATTTCGGGCCGAATCTCCTTCAAACTGCGCGCAGGCCAGGCCCGTTATTCCAGCTCTTCCTCCAGCTGGCCCGCGCGAGTTTCGGGCCACGTTCCCAGCCCCTTGACCAGCTAACTGCCGAGCGTGGTACAGCCGGCAGCCAATCCTTTGAGGCTGAATTTTGTGGGCTGGAATTTCGGGCTTAGCTGGAGCTGGAGGAGCTGAAGTCAAGTGGGCCGGGCTGCTGATCTTCGGCCCGAAGTTTGCGCGCCTGAGCTGGCGCATTGGAGATAGCAGCTGGGCTTGGTCACGGGCTGGTCACCTTTCACGCGGGCTTGGCTGGCTGAGGGTGGCTGCTGCACTGATTACGGGCCGAAATTCGCGGGCTTAGAATCACGCGGGCCTGAGCTGGCTCACGTGGAGAGAAGAGCTGGGCTTGGCTGGCTTGAGGAGGGAATCAGGCCTGGAATTTCGGGCTTGAAGCTGGCAGGCCTGCGGAAGAAAGGAAAGAAAAAAAAAAGGAAAGAAAAATAAGGAAAAGAAGAGAAATCAATAAATCAATCAAAATAAATAAAATCATAAATATCTTCAAAATCAAATATTATGAATTAATATTATAAAAATACTTAATTAAATTGCAAATTATCTAATAAATCATATAAACAAAAATGTGTTTTTGTGCATTTATCAGGAGTGTGGAAAAACCAAAGAGAAAACCAAAAATTTCTAGGAGGAAAGTTAGGGGGAAGTTCGGTTTTGAACAATCAACCAAGAGCAAGCATGGAAAACCTTTTTGGGGCTATTTTTCCCTTGTGTGCAGCCACAGGTTTGAGGGAGAAAAAGGAAGAGAAAAGTTGAAGTTTTTGGTAAGAAAAGCTTGGTGTGGCCGAACCATAGGTGGAGGATAAGATTTGAGGTCAAAAAGAAATTTTTGGTGTCACTTTGGTGTGGAAAATCCGGTTCTAAGAGCTAGAAGGAAGAGTGGGATTTTGGGTGCCAAAGTCTACCCTAAGCCAACCCTTGAGTGGTTCAAGGTATTTTTCAAAACCATAACCCTATTTCCATTCAAGTTTTTAAGTTAAGATTTAAAGTGTATTTCAAGCCAAAAGTTGTAAGAGCATAAGCTCACATTTTATTTTGTGCCCTTAGTTTGATTATGGTGCTTGATTAGGTTCTTAGGGGTGGTTGGTTCCATTTTCATGATTTAATATGCTTATGTTTGGTTGAATGATAGGTTGCATGCTAGATTGCTTGAATGAGGTTATATGTCCCCAATTATGTGTTTGAGATTATGGAAGCATGTTAGGATGCTAGATGAGATGAAATTGAATTATATGGCATGAATGGTTTGATTTTATGCAAGCTAGAAAACCATGCAGCCAAATACTAGGGCAGTCGGTTTTGGGGGGCTGCATGGGTACGTTGGGTTAGCATGTTTGAATGTATAGGATGATAGAAACACTGCATGATTGTTATGTAAGCTTCCGAGGTGGTCGGTCGAGATAGAACCCCCGAATTAGGACGAAAACTGGACTTAATAACCGAAACTGCCAATTCGGATTCGAAACTGACCAGTTTCGGAAAAGTGAAAATTTAAGACCTTTAGAGGCCGAACTGGGTGAAACGTAAAATACGAAAGTTGTAGAACAGGGTTTTTCCTATTGGAAAGCGTGGACTGTTTCCCAAAATGAGGCTCCAATGGCCTCCGTTTTTACAGAAAACCGAGACTGGTCTGCCCAAACCTAGTTTACACGACCAGTCAGCTTCAAATTAAAACTGACACGAATAAAAGCAGAACCGAGTTTTTCTTAAAACACAAAAGTTTTAGAATTCTTCGAGAGCTAGAACTTTCGTGAAGACAAGTTTTTCAAATTTAATCTGGATTTTTAAATATAATCTGATTTATAAAAGACTGTGCAGGGAGCAAGAAATTCCTGCACAGGATTTTCTAGAACCAATTTTGGAAAAACTGTTTTCCTTCCAAAAAACACTGTTTTTACTATGAAAACTGTTCCAAAGACAGTTTTCAGCCCTCAAACATTTTAGAAAACCATATTTCAAGAATTGAGAATTTTTATGAGAAATTAAAGAAGTTTTGGGCTAAATTACCAAACTTTTTCAAAGATAAAGAAAAAAGAATTTTTAAGATAAGTTTATAAAATCAAACAAAGACGGATGGTAACTGGAAAATTATACCCGAGTTACCGAGCTTAGCCCCAAAGCCCAAGGTTGACCCAAGGAGGGTTGACTTTAGTAACCTTAGAGGTTAACATTAGTTAACCTAGTAAGACTTAAGTTAAATTATCCAATGGGTTAGTATGACCCATTAGGTTATGGGATAAGAGAATTAAGTTGTGAGCCAAGGTTAGATGATGACCTAACCCTGTAAGTTGCATAAGGGTTTAGCATAAAAGGTTATCCAACGTAACCTACTAAGTTACGATATACGATTTAATGGGGTTATTAAGTATAACCCAAAGTGCTAAGGTTATATAGTGTAACCATACATATAATATGATTTATGATAGGGGGACATATAACCAAAGCATTGCATGAATATCGGTTGAAAACCAACATATTATGGTCAAGATTAGAGACCTTACCTATGTCCTTCGATTAAGCAGGAAGTACCCTGTAGCTGAACCCAGAAGCGGAGCAGCTTAGCATCGGACATAGACAAGGTAAGTACAACGCCGCCTACAGCATAGGCTATTAGGGTATTCTTACCTAGGCATGGTTGATGTGCTAAGTGTTATTTGATATGCTACGGGGCATGTCAAAACATGATCTGTGCTTATGTTATGAAACATGTTATGATATGTACGAATACATGCTAAGATAAAAAGGTGATATCATTACGAAGTAAGAATAGGTGGCATCACGATGCATGCTCACTAATTCTAATAAGAATGACAAGTTCAAGAATGACACATGGAAAGAAAGAAGGCAAGCAAGTTGCCATGGCGAGCAAGTCGCCTGTGTCGTACCGACTCGCTCGTAGGTCGAGTTGGACTATGGTTTGAGTTGGAAATGGACTGGCCGCCCCAACCATTCCATAGTCGCGCGCCTGGTACGTACACTCAAGAGCCCCATAAGAAGAAAAGTAAGAAAGCAAGTTAAGAATGAAATAAGAAAGCATAATATGAACATAATTGATTCATGCATATATTATGTAAGGATATGTTAAGTGTTGTAATGACATGTTATGATGTGGTTAAGTTATGATGTATGTAGATTATGTGTTGCGGTGTAGAAGTTGTCCTTGCTGAGCGAAAGCTCATTGTCTTAAGTTTATGCTGTAGGTAAGCAACTTGCCAGCATTTAATGATACAAGATGGAAGAGCGTGGTTGGGCACTATGAAATGTGGGGAATGGAAGCCGCTACGTGTTTCGAAAAATTATAAGTATATTATGGATGTTTAAACGACCGCTATTTATCTCTTATTAATGCTCGTGCGCACTGTATAAAAAAAAATTCCGCTGTTTTTTACATATTAAGTAAGTAAGTTTCGTATATGTTAATTTATGTATGTACGTAAGTATGGTAACAGCATGTGCTAGGCGGGTCGTTACAGTACGAGATCAAAAACGTGTTGGGAAAGATGAAGAAAAGAAAAACGTTGTTGAAAATGAAGATAAGATGATGAATGCACTAAAGGATGCTGGTTCACACAACACACCAGAATCAAGAGACAATGGTACAGAAAGAAATGATGGTGATGCTTGTGAAGTAAAGTCTCTTGGTTTTGCTTGCTTGTTTACCGAAGCTAGGAAGGAACTTCACTCTGGGTGCATGAAATCGAGTACAGGTTCGACGGGTTCAACAAAATACTTTCAAGATTTGAGGAGGATTCATGCGAGTGAAGAACATAGATTGCGAAGTGACCAAGGAGGGGGAGACTATGTAAGATCAGTTTCAATCGTTACATTTCATTATTTTATTAACATATACTATTTATAGTTTCGTCATTTTGCCTCTCGCAGATACGCATTATTGACATGCGTGATGAGAGATTAAGTCAACTACCAAAGGGTTTGCAGCTCGATTCTAACGAGGAAGAAGAGGTCAACTCGCATGTTTTGGTGAATAAAAGGTATGCAAAACATGGTTTTAAGCGTGGTACAGATCCCATGCTTAGAAAGAAGTCACAAAAGAGCAATTCTAGAGGACCTTCACCACAACGATCAGTGGAGACCCGTCGTATGACAATGTAGGAACTACGGAATATGAATGAGGAACATCGTAGGCGTATCTCAGAAATGGAGGTGCGTTTGAAAAAACAGGGTGAGTTACTCAATAGAATCCAACAACAACTTAATCCGCCTTCAAATCATCTAGGAATAACTTTCATCCAAAAACAGGATGATCTACCACTGCGGCCACCACCTCTACTGTCACTGCCACCGCCACCTCCACCCTCTCTGTCTTAGATATTGCTCTGTGTTGGATTACAATATTTTAACTACTATTTACAATGCTTCGACTGTGATTATTGAAAGATACTTATGGACTGTTTTTTGAGTTATTTTGGAGCCCTGATATCAAGTATTTTGTGCATTCAATATGTCATTTTAAATATTATTTTTCACATCTTTTTAAAAATATAGAGTGTAGTCTCCAACACCTTTTGCTGCCAAAATATTTGAGAGCTAGTTTTTGCGACATATTTGGTCGCAGACACCTATTTGTTACCAAATGCTAATTTGGTCTCAGAAACATTCAGCTACCAAAACAAGACTTCAAGTGGTAACTTTTGGTTGCGATACTGGGCATATTGTGACCAAACTTAATCCACAACCAAATTTGGTAGCGGAAACTGCTAACCGAGGTCTCTTTAAGTAGTCAAATTTCATTGTCCTCCGTATTTGCAGCGACCAAAAACAAGGCATTTTGCTATTAATTTTTAGCAACGAAAGGTAAAAATTTTGTAGTATAAGATTTTTTTTAATTTCTTAAAAATTAATTGATGGGTAGTTTACAAAAGGGGTGAAAGGGTATAGACTGGGATGTCAGCAAAATCACTTTTGTAAAGATAGCTTAATGGTAATTTCACGTCTAATTCTATCATAAGATATAAAGCTCAAATTCTTGTGTCAAAATCAAGAAAGTAGGAAAAAGAAAGGGGTAAATCTGTTGAGATGAGAGTTTTATTTATTTTTATTTTTATTTTATTTGAGACTCGAGCGACCATAAAGATTAATTAAAAGCTTTGATCTGTTATCTACGCATTTCCAATTATACTTTCAAGCTACTCTTTTGCATTTTTTTTAATTATTATTTTTACTGTGTCAAAGGTTTGTATTAACCTGTGCTTCAAAAGAAATTTTAAAATTGACTAAACTTCTTGCTAGAAATGAATAAATAAATACATTAAAATTAATATGAATGTTGCGTTCAAATATGTGGTCAAGTATTGGCATGTATCGATATGGATTAGAAAAGATAAAACCTAAAGCTAGAAATTGGATGCTTGAACTTTCAAGTAATAATATTTCGTTTGAGTCACCCCTGATATGCAAAGCTCTGCGAGAGCCATTGAATAATATTTGAATTTCAGAACAATAAATAAATAAACGATTAAGCCCCAGCCAAATGGTCTGGTAACTCTTAAGTTACAAAATGTAGGGAAGAAGACAAACTTGTTTTACTACGGATTATAGTGGGTTATTTATTTTAAAGTGACGTGTCCAAAATTAATTGGATGGACAATTTTTTTTTAACCCGAATTAATGGATAGATAAATTAGGAAGAAGATTTGGTCCCTACAAAGCCTTAAAAGGCATAGGTCGGTAATGTTATCATCACATGTGCATTATGTTCTGGGCCCACGGGGACCTATGCGTTTTGCCGTGCCATGCCTACGGGATCTTAAGACAAAGGGTGTGTGAATATGAGATTTGACTCATGTATTCTTTTATTTTTATCATCTTTTACATGTTTTCATTAATATAATGTCAATTAAGGGGGTGTTTGGTAAATGAGTTTAGTTTAAGATTTTTAAGTTTAAATAATAATTTTTATTGATTTTTTAAAAAAGTCAAAAAACTTTTTCAGAAAAAAACAAAAACTGAAATAAAAAAGTACAGTTTAATTTAAAATGAGTTTAAATACCAAACCCCCCAAAAATACCATTATCAATTACAAAATATGCCATATTTGTTGAAAGATTTAATCAATTTATTGATATGTAATGATCTTTAGATACATAACTGAAGGGTGGTGTAAAGAAAATTAAATAGTCATCAAACCAACTTTAATTTATAAATGAATTTCTTTCCACATAAAATATAAAAAATTATAAATCAATGACACCCATATTATGTTAATCTTTAGAGTAACAAAATATATGTATCATTTCCTCACCAATAAGTATTCCGAACTAATCCATACGAAGCCCTATATTGGGCTTGTTCTTTTTTTTTTTATTTTATTTTATTTTTAAATATAGATATATGATCTAAATTTGTAACTATTATAGGAATATTTCACGGTAAAATTTTAAAATTTTTATGATCGAACAAACTCGTGATGCCATATACAATGAATTACCTTTAATCAATCTACCTTGTGAATCAAGAATCTCCAAGAATTATCCAAGAACCCATGTAGAAGAGTTTCAACTTACTAGTCTTATCCACTATGATCTAATTCCTGGATAGTGGAGTGTGTTGGCACTCTTACCTTTTATCAATCACAAGTGCCGACTTAAATTCTCTTTCCAACTTCCTAGAGCTCTAGAACTTATTATCACTTATGGGAGTGTGAAAAATAAGCTTTCTTTAGAGTCTATGATCTACCCAAAAATAGAAGAGCAACCTCCTATTGTAGGAAAGTAATTAGATGGTATTTGAATTTGAGTAGGGCACCTGGAAAAGATTTTTCTCTCTCCTCCTAGGTATAGTATGTGAATTTTGCTAAGCCTAGGGCTCTAAATATTTGCACAAGATAGGGTTAAAAAAAAAAAAAAAATCTTATCTTGATTCAAATTTCAATTGCCAATTATCTTGAAATTTGATGTTTTATTTATCTAGATAATATTCCATAAATACAATTTTAATTCAAATAGAATCATGACAACTTTATTTGAATAAATAATTATAAAATAATTTTCCATAAATAAAATCATGAAGAAGAAAAAATCTCTTCTACATCCTCTCTAAAAAAAAAAAAAACAGCATTTAAAATGAAATTAGATAAGATTTTATTTCAATTCAAATCTCTTTGTGATATCATCCATATCTAGTGAACTTTATTTATTTAAATAATATTCTCTAGATATTTTAAATTAATTATCCAAATAAATAATTTGTCCACATTTATTAATTTAAATTGAGCTACATATTAATCACAAAAGATAAATAATATTAATTTAAATAATTAATCATAAATAAATAAATCTTATGATAATTATTTAATAAATAAATAATTATCCAACTAGATATTTATCACAAATACGTTAAACAAAACAAAATCTATTCTCCATTAGTTGTACGGGCCTACTGTCACCCAAGTGACTGTGCTGAGTGCCTCATGACAACATGGATAAGAATTCAAACTGCATTAATAATTTGATAAATTACCATATGTTGGTGGAATTGTATTGAGCTAGTGAAGGGACCATTTGAATATATATAATTTAAGCTCCAATAATCTATGTGATTAAATATTCTATACTGAATCAATTAATTACATAATCTTTAGTTTCAGAGTCACACCACTATAAACATGAAATTGCACTCCTGATTATATACCATATTATGTAAGCTTATAAATAGCCTTAGCCTATGATCTTGTCAAATATACAATACTCTCATATGATATCCATGATTACTTTAAGGCTAAAATCTGTTTTACCTTCTTGATAATTTTATTTTAAAGATCCATTATACAGCTTATAGGAAAATGATTATCCGTACCAAAAATGAATAAAAATCATTTGTAGAACAAATAACTAAGGCCTTGTCCATTTTACAATTTCCTTATAATGTCTTTGAGAGAATATCCTTAACTATTTTAATATAGCTATGATTTCATATCTATAATTAAAAGCTCTCATAAATATAAGTAATGCACCTAACAATCCAGTCCATAAGCTTATTATTTCGAGACATTTTAGCTTTTGGAACATCAAAGTATACAAGTTATAAACATAGAGTCAATTACTTATTCAGGATTTAGGTAATCACATAATGAACTCTAGGTCAATGGACTTATTAAATAAATTAATTACACTTAAGTCACAGTC
This sequence comes from Ficus microcarpa, assembly GCA_025413485.1. Classification (NCBI taxonomy): domain Eukaryota; kingdom Viridiplantae; phylum Streptophyta; class Magnoliopsida; order Rosales; family Moraceae; genus Ficus; species Ficus microcarpa. Next base: position 10,317,797 of record CM046382.1, on the reverse strand, counting down.
CAATATATCACCACCATTGGGTAATATATCTATGTCTCTACTTAAGAGTCGGCTTGTTCCAAATGGTTAAGACAAACCATGTCCCCCATTGGATTTAAACAACACAACAGTCTTAACATGAGTTAGATTCTCTAACTCCATTGACTGTGGGCTATGAATTTAGAACACTTACTTTAGAATATTGTCTTATTCCATACAAAATCTATTGCATGCAATATTTTAATAGTTTAAACACCAAGTAGTCAGTGAGCTATATATTTTACTTACATTTACTTTAACATGTAAATTAATGAGAACAAAATAGCAATGATCTAATGAAAAAACCTCAAATATAAATTAATAATCAATCCAAAATAATCAATGAAATATACAAAAATGTCTTTCACACTTAAAGTATTCCTAATAATCTCTCATTTGTCCTAAGGGAGTAAATGTATCATATCTCGCATCCTTATAGCCTGTACATGCCTTTCAAATAGGGATGACAAGAGGGCAAGGCGGGGCTAGGGAATGCTTTTCTGTCTTCATCCTCGTCCTTATCCTTGCTTAAATGGACGCGGGGCCAGGACAGGGATTTCTTGTTGGAGGATTTTCCCCATACCCGCCCCATTCTTAACATATTATAAATATAAAATTTAAAATATAATAAAGTAAAAACAAATAATAAAGTAGAAATACACCATAAATTTAGTTCAAAACCAAAGATTTTATAAATAAACCAACTTCTAAATATATGCAAATAATATCTTAAAAAGTAAAACTATTAAAAGTCTCATTAAAATGTTACAAACTCTTAAAACTAAACTTTTATAAAACACTTAATCGACAAAATAAAAAAACTTGAAACCATTAAAAATAAATATAAAATTATCCCTTTTTATTTGTTTATTTATCATAGTTTCAATATTCATTTTATGGATGCACGCACTTTCAAAAATATTTTTCATAGTATATTACATACTTATAAATATATATGAAATCATACATGTGTGTGGCAGAACGGAGAGGATAGGGGCGGAACGGGGAGTGCTTTTCCCTTCCCCACCTGCTAAGTTTTAGGGATAAGATTTCATCCCCATCTCCATCCCAAACATTTTCCCCCATCCTCGCCCCATTCGGTGCGGATCCCCATGTGGCCTCGTCCCCGTGGGGAATATTGTCATCCTACTTTCAAAGTGTTTAACCACCAAAGTCTTAGTAAAGGGATCAACAAGGTTGTAATACCTAGAATTTTTACGGACTCATGATTTCCTTATATGTAAAGAAATTTACGTTCGTACTATGTGTTATGTAATGCTTCATAAAAATTATGAATATCAATGTGAAATTCATAATTTTATTATCAGTTTATGTTTGAGTTCTCGTTTAATTAACTATGAGACTCAATAATAAGTTATTATGTTAAGTATGAGGTCTTTTGATGAAAGACGTAGAATAAGGATTTATGATTTTATTCCGTTCAAAGTTTAACGAGGATGATTTAAGATATGATCAAGATAATACTGCAGTATAGTAAGCAATATGAAAATTATACTACGATAAACCGTCATTAAGAATAAAGAAGTAAGAATAAGGCATGAGACTACTCTAGAAAAATCAGGAATAAAATTTGAAGTAAGGGGGACTAAGTAACTTTAAGTCATGAGAAAATCCTATACGCGGTCCAGTTAAGTGCAAATAAATTCTGGACTGCAGTTTAGTATTGCAGTACTGTTAATAGTTAAAAACAGTATTTGAAATATCTGCATTAGTAAGAAAATGTACTATATATGAAGAGGAAAGGCCAAACATGGCCTTACTTGGAGGTCAAGTAATCTTGGATATATATGTGAATTTTGGATTTTTGAAAAATTTAGAAAGAATTAAGTGGATAATTATGGAGATTACTTGGCCTATAAGGGACCTATCATGGCCAGCCACCTCAAGGGATCAATGAGCAAATATTTTACTTTTGGGGTTAGATATACAATTTTAAGAATAAAAATAATTGGTGAAAAAATCAAGAATTTTCACCTATAAATAGGTGAGGTGGGTTGAGTTTGTGACCATTTTAGTGAAACCCCTAACTTTCTAGTTCATTCTCAACTCACTCTCCCTCCCTAGGAACTGAAGCAAAAGAAGAGGGGCGGGGAGAGATCACTCTCCCTCCCTAGGAACTGAAGCAAAAGAAGAGGGGCGGGGAGAGAGAGAGAGAGAGAGAGAGAGAGAGAGGTGGTCAGATTTTTGAGGAAGAAAAGGAAGGAGAGAATTTTTAATTTAAGACCTAGAGCCATTCTCAAGGCTTAAAGGTAACCCTCCTAAACTCTTTAAGCAATTCAATTAAGTTATGATTCAAAAGTTTAAGTTTATTTCATGTTGGTTATGTAAGAGTGTAAGCTCATCTTTATTTTTCATGCAATAGCTTAGATTGCTTGATATGTGCTTAATTAGGGTTTAGTGATCATGATTTATGATTTGATGCATGTTATGATACTATGTGTTAGAAATTATGTAGAATGTGTGAATGCTTATTATATATTTGTAGTATGTCTCCACATACCTAAGAAGAGGTATTTGTGATTTGATGCATGTTATGATACTATGTGTTAGAAATTATGTAGAATGTGTGAATGCTTATTATGTATTTGTAGTATGTCTCCACATACCTAAGAAGAGGTAATGCATGAATTATAATGGGGATGATGATGTATGATGAATGGAGGGTTAAAAAATAACCTAAAACCCTAATTTGGTAAAAGTTACCATTTAGGTTTGTAAGGATGGGAAATCAATGCATCATGATGATAGAAACCATGCATAAAGCACTGCATGTTTGTCGTAGGCTCACGATTTCAACTGTTTGAGCTAGGGTGTGCGTAATTTTATGTAAAAATCAACCAAAGTTGAAAACTACCGATTTCAGATTTAACTAGGCAGCAATCTGGAAATGGAACATTGAGGCCTTTAGAGCCTGAATTTGAGAAAAGTCAAATCTACGAAGTTATAGAGAATCGAAAATTCTAGGGGCAACGAAAATGGATTTTGAAAAATAAGCTCCAAAGCTTCCGTTTTTATGAAAATCCGAACCTAGTCTGTCCAGACCCTGTGCACGGCCATGTAGGTTAAACAAGGAAAAAGCATAGGTTGAAGGTAGAATTGGATTTTGAGTAAAGAACGAAAGTTGTAGGGTTTTTTGAGATCTACAACTTTCATTGAGAACAATTTTTCAAATTGAAAACAGATTTTAAAATAAAACTGGATCTTAAAAACTAAGCAGGAAACATGAAATTCTTGCACAGGATTTTCAAAATAGTGCATGAACAGGCAATTCTTGCACATGCACTAATAACTAGAATTATGGAACTGTTTTCAAATATTTCTCTCAGAATTTGACAGGTTTTGCTTAAAAGTTACTGTTTTATAAAAAAACAGTTTTAAGAAAGTTAAGTTTTACAAAAGACTTTGAAAAGAAAAAAATTAGACAAAGTCTTAAGAAAAAGAAAAAAATAAATAAATAAAGTGGCCAAAACTATTTTAAAAAACATAGTAACAAAATGATGACCATTAGTAACCGGATAGGATACCAAGCTGTTGGGTTGGGCCTAAAACCCATGGTTACCAATAGTAACCTAATAGGGTATTACTTTAAAGTAATTGGGCCTTAGTAACCTAATAAGGTATTAATCTAAAAATGATTGGGCTTATACCCAGAGTTACTAATAGTAACCTAATAAGATATTACTTACTATTTAAGTATGATCAGGCCTTATACCTAAGGTTTCATTAAGTAATCAAACAAGATATTATTTGATTGTAAATAGGTCATGTGCCTTAGGGTTACATTTAGTAATCGAATGGGATATCATGGTAGTGTTTGGGGATATGTAACTAGGGTTACTAGTGAATACTGGTTAAGGATATCAGCATTGAATATTATAGTTTATGGTAAGATAGAATAACTGTTATCTTACATCCTATTTGAAACAGGAGTATGACTTGTTGATAACTCTTATCTTACACCCTATTTGAAACAAGAGTATGACTTGTTGTCGTGCTATGTTTGGATGATAGACCAAGAGTGTAGGACGACTTGTAAGTACAACTTCGCCTACAACATGGACAAAATGTTTTTGTTGCTGTGCCTGATTTTCAAAAGTTTATGCATTAATTTACATGATGTGCATATGTTTTATGTTTTATGTTTTATTATTGTGACATCATGAAGCATGTTCACTATGATTTATGTTTTATTATCTTGGCATCATGTAAGCATGCTCACTGATAATAAATCACATGATAAGACGAAGACTAAACCAAGACAGTAAGGTGTCGTACCAACCTCCCGTTGATGCGTGGAGGATTATGTATGTTTAAGAAATTTTTCAGACCTTCCGTTGATGCGTGAAGGGTTATGTATATGATTCTCAGAATTTTTAGGGACTTTACAAACCATAACTTTCTGTGGATTGCACGCATTTGGTACGTACACAAGGGGCCCATATGTTAAGCAAGATAATAAGTTCATAACTAAGTTCATAATGGAAGCATAATCGATTCATAAGAAAGCATATATAATTAATACATTATCAAATCAAGCATTCTTTTACAAAAAAAAAAAAAAAAAAAGGTTTTGCGGAATATAATGTTGTATTTACTGAGCATAAGCTCACAACTTATGTTCATGCTGTGGGTAAGCAACTTATTGGCAATGCTTGATACAAGACTGTGAAGAGATGGTGCTGCAGATTGTGAAATTTGGGTTGGACACCGCCATGGGTTTTGGAAAATATGTTGTGTAAAATGTATTGGTATTATGTTATGCTAAGTCAATGGTACTAATATATGACAACTAGTATGATTTGTTTTTTTCTTTTTTTTTTTTTAAATGGTTTTAAAACTCAGTACTTAGTTAAATACATATATATAAGTAAAAGATTAAGTTGAGTTTTAAGTTTGAGTTTAAAAAGAAATTTATGAAAAAAAAAATTATTTCTGTATTTTTACGAAATACGAGAGTATGTTTAAGTATGTTAAGTATGAAATAGCGGCCACGTATGGCGGGTCGCCATAAGATTTGGTATGTAAGCACGGTAACGGCCCCACGTAAGTTGGAGCGTTACAAATGTTGTCTTTGGACGTGATCTTACAAACATCTATTACTCCTTTTCGTCCCATACTCTCTAACGATATGATATCTTTGATCAATATGTTTTGTCTTCTTATGGTGCCTCGATTCCTTGGTGTTAGCTATTGCCACACCATTATCACAATAAAATGTAGTAGCTTTTTCTTCTTCAGGAATAACCTCAAGGTCTCCACAGAATTTGTGGAGTCAAATTGCTTCTTTGGATGCCTCGGTTGTTGCCACATATTCTGCCTCCATCATGGAGTCAACAATGCAACTCTGCTTAATAATCCTCCACACAATGGTGCCTCCACCTAAATTAAATATCGAACTGGAAGTTGATTTCCTCGAATCTTTACAAGATTGGAAGTCTGAATCTATATATCCAATAGGTGTTAGGTCCCTTCTAGAATACATATGCATATAGTTCCTTGTTCTTTTAAGATACTTGAGTATGTACTTTATGGCATGCCAATGCTTGATTCTAGGGTTTGATTGATACCGACTTACTTTACCAATTGCATAACAAATATTAGGGCTAGTACAAAGTATAGCATACATGAGACTTCCTACAGCAGATAATGATTTCTTTCCTAAAATCAAAAGATAGTTCAATCAGACATATAGGGGCTTTCCGGAAGATAGAATTTTAAGTGTTTTGAATGTCTAATCCATGTGTTCTGCAGTCTTCTTCTATTGCAAATTGTAATGGGGAGTGATTTTTTTTTTTTTGGTCGTGTTTATTCAATTAACTTACGCTGTTTAGTAGGTGTAAGTTGTTTTCACTAACAGTTGCCATTTTCATGACCACAACTATAAGCCCATAACACAACAGGCATGTGCGCTCGCATATATATATATATATATATATATATATATATTCTAAATAAGAAATCAATAGGAAAAAAAATCCATGAACTTTATGACTACTATGCTTGAAGAGTAGATGCATGTACAAACGTCAAAGTCGATCAATTAAGCGAGTAAAAGAAAGTTAATAATAATAATAATAATAATAATAAAGGACCTTGAACACCTGAAATTAAAACACAAATCAGCAGAAGTATTTATGCAGAAATACAAAACAAAAATTTTTTTTTTCTAATTAAGGGAAAATATTTTAGATTTCGGACCCAGTCTAGCTAGCTAGTATAGATATTTTTTTATATTTGTAAGAAGATTAATGAGCTGGCCAAATGCTAGCTAGCATGTAATTTAATTTGCAAATTATAAGTTAATATTCAGTGAGAAATGTGGCAGTACCTATATATTAGGTGAATCTTCTTCTTCGTCTATGGTTCTTAGCATCCATTAAAGCACTTCTGATCTACTGAAGCTTATTGGTCACATCTCCTATCTCGTATTTCCATTCATGTCATATTTTCTGTTGTTGTCATTTTCCAGGTGATGTTCGCTGATGATGTTATTGTTTCTCATAATTTTTGTCGTTTTTTATATATTGCTATTACGTATTTTGCAGTCTTTTGTCTAGTTTATATCGTTTACCAACTGAGGAAGGTCTTTTTTTGTTTTTTGTTTTTTGTTTTTTGGTTTGTTTTTTGTTTTTGTTGGGAGTTTTGTTTGTCATTTTTGCTTATTCCTTTTTTATTTGCTTAACTAATTCCTCATTGTTTCTCTAATTGATGTCGTTTAGAATTTGTTATCACATTTCCAGTTCATATCGTATTTGCCTTTGTGGTCGTCTTTACTCTCTATAAAGATTTAGGTTTTTTCATGTTCAATTTGGTTTCTTTTTATTTTTCTTCCTTGTCATTTTTCTTGTGAATATTATTTTCAGTTTAATTATGTTTTGTCAGTTTTTATTGTTTGGTTATTTGTTGTTTTTCCAAGAATGTCATTAATTTGATTAATCTCGTAATCTTGATCTTGCTGTTTTTTCCTAAGTTGTCGTTTCACGAGTTTATGTAGTTTTATTATGCTAGACTTCTTTACTTATGTTGCTTTCCTTATCTCTATACCTGATGCGTTTATGATTCGTTGTTGTATTATCTATGATGTCGTTTTTTTTTTTTTTTTTTTGTTTTTGTTTATAGTTCATTTAGTATTTTTCCCTTGTCTTTTTTGATTTTATTTGTTTATCTTATTCTTATCGTTTTATGTTTAATGTTGGTTTTCCAATTGTTGTCATTTGCATTTATTTTTTGTTTTCATCTCGTATCTCTTAATAATGTCATTTTTATTTCTTTATTATTTCTTTTCGTAGTCGCAGGGTGTAATACCTAGATTTTTCATATTACTATTTCCTTTATAAGGAATTAAATGTATACCATGAATGTATTTATGCAAAAGCTCGGTTAAGAGTTTTTCTTACATTTCATAAGTTTTTATGGTTCAATAAAACTCAAAACGGGTTGCTAAGGTTAGCAAACGGCCTTTTGAGTCGAAAAGGATGAAAAAGTACATGATTTTACGAAAGTCAAAGGTTTGACCAAAAAGTCAACTTTGACCAAGAAAGTGAAAGTTTGACCAAGAATGGTCAAAAGGTTGACTTTATAGTATTTTGAAGTGCAGTATGGTAAGTATACTGCGAAAATTATTTTTGTGAGCTAGATAGCATGAATAGGCCTTAAAACCACCACAGAAAATCAAGCACACCAAGTTAGGATTAAAGGTAAAAAGGGCTCGGAAAAATAAGAAAAAAATTATACTGTATGATTTTACATAGATAAATTTTGTACTGCAGTGCAGTATAAAAATACTGTGTATTAGTGAAGCACAGTATTGAAAATATCTGTGTAGCACAAAGATGGACTGATTTTTAATAAAAATAGCCAAACAAGGCTTAATGAGGGATGACATCATCAAAACCCTTAATTATGACGTCATAAATATTTAATTTAGCATGGAAAGAATTTTTGGAACTCCCTAGAACCACCTTGGCCGGTCACCTCACCCCCCCCCATTAGTGTAAATATTGAATTTCATGGGGTTTTTTCATAATTTTTGAAAATTCACCCACCTCTATAAATAGGTGATGCCATTATTCATTTTATTCACAAAACTTGGCCAAACTCTTGCAATTTTTCTTCTTGAAAATCTGAAAATTGGGAGGAGAGAAAGAGAAGAGAAAAACAAAAATTTCTTAAGGGATTTTGATTAGGGGGTGTTCGGGTTGCTAGTGGGAACCAAGAGAAAAAGTTTGAAAAAGTGTAGAGCCATATTGGCCATTGTGGCCGAGTGTGAGGGGGGAAGAAAAGGAAGAGAAAAGTTGAAAATTCTTAGGGGAAATGTAATACTCGATTTTTCTATGTTACTATTTCCTTTTTAAAGGAATTAAATGCATGCCGTATCGACATTTATGAAAAAGTTCGCTTTAGGACTTCATTATGTGTTATGAGTTCTTATAGCTTTATAAGACTCAAATATGCTTGTTTTGGTTGATAAATGGTCTTTTCGGATGAAAGAAATGAAATTTACATGATTATAAGAAAGTCAAAGGGTTGACCAAAAAAGTCAACTTTGATCCGGAAAAGTCAAAGTTTGACTAAAATGGTCAAAACCCTAACAGTACAATTTTGTGACATGCAGTATGAGAAAAATACTGTGAAAACCCATTTTTTTCGGATAAGATGACGTAAATGAGAACTAAAACCACCGTAGAAAAATCAAGTACGCAAAGTTAGGGCACAGGGCAAAAGGGTTTGAGAAAATAAAGAAAAAATTTTTCAGCCCAATTTTTCACAGATAAAATTTTTATGACAGTATAAAATATTAATACTGTGTATTAGTAAGGCACAGTATTAAATTTATCTGTGTTAAGTTTAAATTACACTGCTTTTTGAAAAAGTAGCCAAACAAGCCTTTATGATTTATGACATCATAATTTTTTTATTTATGACATCATCACCTTTTTGAGAACTAATCCACACAAGACAAGTGTCTTGTTCTAGACAATTCTTGCTTGTTCCCCAAGCACAATGGCCGGCCACCTAGGGGGTTGTTTGTGAAAGATTTCAAAAATTTTGGGGTCAAAATTCTAAGTTTTAAAAGTCCCACATTGCCTATAAATAGAGGTGCTCCCTCCTCTTTTTAAATCAGAAAATCTAGTGAAATTCTGCCCATTTTCAGCCAAGAAAACCGAGAGTGAGAGAGTGGAAGAGAAACAAAAAATTTTCTTGAACCAAGGTAGGGTTATGTTCGGTTTTGTGTGAGAAAGCAAGAGGGAGAGTGGAAAAAATTTTCCAGCCATTTTTCTGGGCTGTTACCGTGGGCAGAGAGCAGGGAACAAGAGAGAAAAAAATTCTGAAAATTGAGGGAAAACTCTAGGGGAGAGTTCGGGTTTCAACCGAGCAAGCTTAGAGTGAGTTTTCAAGGTCATTTCTCCTCCTAGGGAGCCCACGGTTTTGTGCAGGAAACCAGGGGAAAAATTTTCAGATTTTTGGTGCAATTAGGTGGTGTGGCCGTGCATTAGAGGGAGACAAGTTTGAGGTTCAAAAAGCCAAGTTTTGGTGTCATTTTGGTGAGATAGAACCGGTTGTGGGAGCTAAGGGTCAAGGGTGAGAATTGGTTCAAATCCTAAAGCCAAACTCTACCTATTTAAGGTAATTTTTCAAAAGCCCTAATCCTATGTCATTTAAATTTTTAAGTGGAGATTTAAATGTATTTGTTTCAAGTCAATAGTTGTAAGAGCATAAGCTCAAATTTAATTTATTGCCCATTATGTTGCTCTAGTGCTTGATTAGGTAGCTTAAGGGGTGGTTTGGTTTATTTATGTCATTATTTATGCTTCTGTTGGTTTGGTATGCTAGGATTGCATGCTAGAATTTTTACATGAGGTTACATGTCCCCTATAGCATGATTGAGCATGTGATTGTATGTTAGAAATTTATTTGGTATGATGTTGAATGATTGGAATGGTTTGTGCTATGCTAGACCATGCAACCCTAGGATAAGATTTGGATTTCATGGGCTGCATGGACGTGTTGGGTTTGCATGTTGGGACATGCGGGATGTTAGAAACGCTGCATGCTTTGTAAGTAAGCTCCCGATGTGATCCATCGAGATAGAACCCACGAATTAGGACGTAAATCGGTTTAAGTAAGCAAATCTGCCAGTTCGGGTTCCAAACTGGACAGTCTCAGGAAAGTGATAATGCAGGCCTTTAGAGGCCAAATGGGCAAAAAAGTAAAACACGAAAGTTGTAGAACAGGGTTTTTCCTAGGGGGCAGCACAGACCGTTTCTCGAAATGAGGTTCCAAAAGCCTCCGTTTTTACGAAAAACCGAAGGTGGTCTGTCCAGACTCCGTTTTCACGACCAACCTGTTTCAATTTAAAACTGGTACTAATCTAAGAAGAATCAGAATTTTTGTAAAACACAAAAGTTTTAGATCTCTTCAAGAGCTAGAACTTTTGTGAAGACAATTTTTTATAGTTCTAAAAGGATTTTTAAATATAATCTGAACTCTAAAACTGTGCAGGGAGCAAGAAATTCCTGCACAGGATTTTCTAGAACCAGTTTAGGAAAACTGTTTTTCTCACTAAAAACACTGTTTTGAATGTGGAAACTGTTCCAAAGGCAGTTTCTAACCTTCAAACATTTTATAAGACCATGTTTCAAGAATTAAGGAATTTTAAGGAAAATTTAGAGAAGTTTTCAGCTTATGTGCCAAAACCTTTTTAAGGATAAAGAAAAGACAATTTTTTGTAAGCAAGTTGTAGAACAAGTTAAGACCGATGGTAATCGGGGGAATTACACCCGAATTACCGGGCTTAGCCCCAAAGCCCAAGGTTGACCCGAAGAGGGTTGACTTTAGTAACCTTAGAGGTTAATTTCGGTTAACTTAGTATGGATTAGGATAACGATAAGTTTGAGGTTAGGTGTTGGCCTAACCCTTTTACGCTCGCACATGTGATTACTATGGAAGGTTATCCAATGTAACCTCACATAAAATGTTTTATGATATAGAGGGGGACATATAACCAAAGCATTGCATGAATGTTGGTGGATAACCAACATATTATGGTCATAGGCTAGAAATCTTACCTAGTCCTTCGATTAAGCAGGAAGTAACCTGCAGCTGAGCCCCGAGGTGGAACAGCATAACGTCAGGCGTAGACAAGGTAAGTACAACGCCGCCTACAGCATATGCTATTAGTTGTATACTTACTTAGATACAATTGGTATGCTATGTGCTATATGTTATGATTTGATACTATGTTATATATGTATGATAAGTATATGTCATGGAATGTGCTAAGTAAGCAATGTATGCTGAAATGGAACTATGAAATAGTTATTAAGCATGATTAAGTGACATAAAATATTATGTTCACAACATGGGATCATGTATGACGCGTCTAAGAATGACAAGATGGAAAATATGATAAGGCGATAAGTCGCCTGTGTCGTACCACCCGCACTAGGTCGGGTTGGACTGTGGATTGAGTTAGACATGGACTGGCCACCCCAACCAATTCATAGTTGTGCGCCAGGTACGAACACTCATGTTAAGGGCCCCTAAGTAGAATAAAAGATGAAGAGATAAGAAAGCATAATACGAACATAATTGGTTCATGCATGCTATATGTACCAAGGTGTTATGTAATGAAATGAGAAGTAAGTTTATGTGTCGCGGAATAGGAGTTGTAATTGCTTGTGGTGGTGATCGGTTTTGAGGTGAATCAACCAAGGAACCAAGAAAAATTTTTGGTACCCTAGCTAGGTTGAAAGCCGTGGGCAAGGAAAGCCAAGGGAAGAAAAGAATTTGGAATTTCCAAACCCTAGAATTGAATCAAGGTATTCCCTTAGCTCTAATCTTTTAATTGAGTTTTTAATTTGGAATTTCCTTGTATTTCAAGTTAAAGTTTGTAAGGACATAAGTCCAATTTAATTTCTTACCCTAGTTTGGTTAGTATGTGCTTGATTAGTTGATTAAGGGTGATTGGCTTATTTATGTTGTTTGCTTTCTTGATTTATGCTTGTTGTTTGATAGGTTGCATGCTAGATGATGATCGAGTTGTATGTCCCCTGATTTGGTCCAAATCTGCCCTAGGCAGCCCATGCTAGGGTGTTAGCTTAAGGTTGAATGCTTGATGCTTGATTTAATGTTATGCAAAAATAGAGCCATGCAAACCTAGGACTAAGGCAGTTCGGGTTTGGTTTGCATGGGGACGTTGGGTTGGCATGTTTGAATATGTGGGATATTAGAAATGCTGCATGTTTGCTGTGTAGGCTCCCCAAGTGGTCGGTCGAGTTAGACTTTACGAATTAGGACGTAAACCGGACTTAACAACCGAAACTGCCAGTTCGGATTCAAAACTGGCCAGTTTCAGGAAAGTAGAAATTTAAGGCCTTTAGAGGCCGAACTGGGTGAAACATAAAACACGAAAGTTGTAAAACAGAGTTTTTCCTAGGGGGTAACATGAACCATTTCCCAAAATAAAGCTCCAATGGCTTCCGTTTTATAAAAATCCGAGACTGATCTGCCCAGACCTAGTTAACACGATCAGCCAGTTTCAAGCGAAAACTGACAAAGATACAAGCAGAAATGGATTTTCCATTAAACATGAAAGTTTTAGAATTTTTTGAGAGCTAAAACTTTTGTGAAGAAAAATTTTTCAAATTCAGAATCAATTTTTAAACTGACACTGTTTTGCAAAGATTGTGCAGTGAACAGAAAATTCCTGCACAGGATTTTCTAAAACTAGTTCGGAAAAACTATCTTTTCTTTTCGAAACCACCATTTTGACTATGGAAACTGTTCCAAAGGCAGTTTTCAGTCCTTAATAACTTTATAAAATTTTAATCAAATAAGTAAGAATTTTTACAAGTAAACTAAAGGATTTTTGAAGATAATTACCCAAAATTTTCAAAAGTAAGGAAATGGGGTTTTGAGGTAAAATTGGTAATCAAGCCAACTACGGACCGTAACCGGAAGTAGTATTCGAGTTACTAGGCTTAGATCCAAAGCCCAAGGTTGACCCCAAAGGGTTGACTATAGTTGACCAAGGGTTGATCTTAGTTGACCAAACGTTGACTTTGGTTGACCCAACATTTAACTAAGTGTAACTTTAAGGGTTACCCAATGTAACCCTAAGGGATACCAAAAACCTATCATTCGGCTAAGAGAAGAGGGTTAATTAAAATAACCCAATAATTTATGATATAAGAGTAAAGCCCAAGGGTTAAAAGAAAACCTAGCGGTATGCTAGAGGCTTAGCACAAAAAGAGGTTATCCAACGTGACCTCTTAAGGAGTAATCAAAGTTTGATTATTCTTAAACAGTAGGATGACTAATTGTGACCAAGTAAGATATCAAGTATCGGGGACATACAACTAGGATTTTATAGGCATGTTGGTTAGGACACCAACATTCCACAATGAGAATTAGACTCTTACCTATGTCCTTGTTCAAGCAGGGAGAAACTTGCAGTTGTGCCTAGTGGAAGAACAGCATCAAGTAGGACATAGCAAGAGAGGTAAGTACAACTACCGCATACAGCATAGGCTTTATTCTGGTGCTTACCTCAGTACATAGATGTGTGCTAGGGGTGTATGTCTTGTTGATGAATGTTATGTGATAAGATGTTTGCTATATGTTGTGATGGATGCTATGCTCTACTGTATGCCATGTATTCCTATGAAGTATATGAATTATGGTGTATGTTAGGCCAAGTGCATAAGGTATGTTATGATTGAGATATGCATTATGTACAAGTGATATCACGATGCATGTTCACTAAATTATAAGATGAGATTAAAGATCAACCAAGAAAGAAGGCAAGCAAGTTGCCATGGCGAGCAAGTCACCCGTGTCGTACCGACCCGCTCGTAGGTCGGGTTAGACTATGGTTTGAGTTGGAAATGGACTGGCCGCCCCAACCATTCCATAGTCGCACGCCCGGCACGTACACTCAAGTAAGGGACCCATAAGTAAGAAAAGTAAGAAAGTAAGTTAAGAATGAAAGAAAAGCATAATATGAGCATAACCGGACCATGCATCTATTATGCAATGCTATGTTATGTAATGATGTGAAATGATATGTTATGATGAATGCACGTATGATATGATGAGATATGTTATAACAAGCTAGGTTAGGATGAGTTATGTTAGGCAATGCTTGTTTTGTCGCAGTATAAGAAGTTGTACTTGCTGAGCGAAAGCTCATTGTCTTACGTCTATGCTGTAGATAAGCTACCTGACAGCAATGGGTGATGCAAGATGGAAGTACGAGGCGGGGCATACTGTGAAATGTGGGAGTTCGATGCCGCTACGTGTTTTATTCATTATGTATTTCTTGTATGTTGAATATTTTATTTAAGACATGCTTATTATGTTTAGACGTCTATAAGCTCGGTATAAAAAAAAAATTTCCGTTGCGTTTCGCCAAATAAATAAATACGATAAGTTAAGTAAGTGAGTATATATGTACGGTAACGGCCCGTGCTAGGCGGGTCGTTACAGAGTTGGTATTAGAGCGGTTTCCTGCGATAAAATTTCACAGTCTGCCTACCATCGCCGCCATCATTGTAAGTTAAAATTTTATTTTATGTATATGTGTAAATATTTATGTTGGGATTATGGTTATGTTAGACGCGTGAGTATGGACCCGGACCAGATCGACGCTTATCGCGAGGCAGTTGCGGCATTTTATGGGTCGCGACCTCTCTTATATGACGGCACGGGACGATCGATCACGATATCGGCATGGCTTTACGATGTGGAGATGATCTTTTACACCTGCCACGTTGAAGGCCATTTACAGGTTTCGTTAGCGAGCCGATGTCTGATCGCCGATGCCAGGGTATGGTGGATGGCCTATGGGGAGCAGCAGATGCCTAGTAGGACATGGGCGCATTTTCGAGCTGTAGTACTGGCACGGTACGGGCCGATCCCTGCTGAGGGGCCCGGTGGCGACGAGCCGTACAGAGATCCCGAGATTTATCGGGACATGCACCACATGCGGTACCAGCACTTTGTGGCAGATTGGCATGCATATCCACAGGAGTCTATGGGACACTATTGCCGTAGATTCCGGGAGGCGATGTTGCCACATATTCCTCAGGATATAAGCCACCCCCAGCTACAGGCGTTAGTTATACTACGGAACGGAGTACCACCGCATATTCGACGGCTCGTGATGGAGCCCACGCTGAGTAGGATAGTTGGTGACATGATGGACTCTATCCTGGAGGCTGAGATTACCGCACACATGGCGCAGGCTGACGCCTACATGGACCAGTACCAGGTACCAGTTGATGACGCTAGTCAGGGAGATCCCGTGTATGAGCCGGGTCCGATGTTTCCCGAGGACCCGATTCCTAGGGGTGGCAATATGGGTCACGACACGATGACACGAATTGAAAACGACACAAATTTCGCAGGTTTGGGTTGGGAAAAATAGTGGTCGTGTCGATTTCCGATGACCCGAAATCGACACGGAAAAATTCGTGTCGTGTTCGGGTTAAACTCGTAGAACCTGAACACGACACGAATTTTTCTGTGTCAATTTTGGGTCAAATGTCGTGTCAAATTCGTGTCAATTTCGGGTTAATTTCGGGTCCAACCTAAATTTCGTGTCAAATTCGTGTCAATTTCGAGTCAATTTCGTGTCAATTTCGGGTCAAACATGAATTTCGTGTCAATTTCACGTCAATTTCGTGTCGCGGGTCAATTTCGGTTTGTGTCGTGTTAACCTGTTACGGGTTCGTGTCGTGTTCGTGTCACGGTTTCGAGTCGTTTTCGTGTCAAGGGTTGTGTTCGGGTTGGAGAAGAAAAAATTCGACACGGCTTTAACATGACACGAATCCGACACATGACACGAATTGCCACCCCTGCCGATTCCTGTAGTCCCGGTGCAGGAGATTCCAGCCGGGGAGGCCGAGGGCCATATGGGGGCCGAGGATCATATGGAGGCCGAGGACGCTGACGATGATGTGGTTATTCTGGTAGACCTACCAGAGGACCCTCTTGTTATTGTCATCTCTAGCGATGATGAGGATGAGGAGGATGGCGCAGAGCCCAAGGCTGGGCAGGGCGACGGGGTAGTAGATGTTGACGACGATTTTGAGGATGACCCGGAGGAGATCCTGTTTCATGACGGAGATTGGGATCCAGATTCTGACGCAGACTCAGATGTCTCGGTGTATACGCTCGAGATCGTAGTTTAGATTTAGGAGTGTTTGTATATGTACTTTTGACTTATGACTGTATGTACTTATGTAGGATGGTAAGTGTTAGATGCTACCATCCCAGCCCTGACTATGTATGATGGAAAGTGTTAGACACTTCCATCACATTTTTGATCATGTATATATTGTACGATGGTAGAGTGATGACACTCACGTCACATTTTTGGCCATGTATATATGGCACGATGGTAAAGTGATAGACACTTTTATCATGTATTTTTGACCTTGTATATAAAGATATATATGTACAGTATGATATAATCGAAAATGTAATTACAATTTTATAAATTACGATGTACAGAGTATGTACATATGAGACAGTAAAATGATGTACTTTTGAAAGTGTACAAAAAGGGACCGTACAGACACGGGATAAATATAACATGAGTATGTTATAGTATTAAAAGTTATTATGAAAGTTATGCTATGTTATGATAAGTATCTTGTGTGATACAACGATGCTTTGATATTTTTATATGAAAAGTATGTTGATACTATGACATGATATGCTAAGATTTGATGTGATGAGTTATGCATGAAAAAAAGGGTATTAATAGCATGATGATATCTTTTCTTATGATAGAACTTAGAAGATAGTACGACCACGTAGAACCGTACCCCTTAACCCGGCTGAGCCAGACCTCGCGACCGTTGTAGCAAATCTACAATGGCAGCTACTAGAACAGCAACAAGAGACAGAAAGACTTCGAGCTCAGATTGCTCAAATGAACCAAGGACCCCGGATTAACGAGGTCCCACCCCAAGCTCAACTAATACCTCCAGTAGTACCACCAGTACCAGATGCCCAACCGGAAGTTCGACCTGAGGTTCAGCCAGAAATTCCTCAGAATGTTAATATTCCAATGGCACCCGTCGGAGTACAACCAAACTTACCGTCAGTGAGAGAGGACTTACTGTACGAGCGTTTTAGACGCATGAAGGCACCCGAGTTCGAAAGACCGACAGATCCTATAGCCGCAGACAATTGGCTGATTGATATCCAGGTTATATTGGATTTCATGAGACTAACGGAACAGGAAAAGGTTCTCTGTGCTTCCTTTGCCCTAAAAAAGGACGCACGGAACTGGTGGATGACTGTGCACATGCGTCGAGATGTTACGGCCATGAACTGGAAAGATTTTGTGACTGAGTTTCAGACAATGTATTACAATCGAGAGATTCTTGCCGCCCAACAAGATGAGTTTACGAACTTCAAACAGGGGTCGATGATGGTCATGGAGGCCGTAAAGAGGTTCGAACAGCTGGCACGGTTATGTCCGGATCTAGTCCCAAGTGAGACGGAAAAAGTGCGAAGGATGATGAAGATGTTCCGAACAGATATTGCCAAGCAAGTGAGTGCTGGCAGTAGCCCGCCTACCTTGGTGTCTGACTGCATAAGTAGAACAATAAGGGCTGAATACTGGATTAACCAAGACAAGGAGGCTAGGGCTCAAATTTTCAAGGCAAAGAGGGAGGAGAAGGCTATGGTAAAGCCAATGCAGCCTCGACAAGACTCGGAGTTGCACCCAAAGGGCCAAGCGAGTAACCCTGCGCAAGATTCCAAACCATTCGGAAGGAACAAGAGAAAAGGAAATTTCTCGGGTCAGGGTCAACAAAGGAATTTTCCTTAGAAGAAGAACAGACGGGAGAATGAGGATACTAACACTGACTACCCGGTGTGCGCAAGTTGTGGGAACAAACATTCGGGAATGTGCAAGATGGGGTCAAACGCTTGCTATCTGTGTGGCAAAGAGGGGCACTATGCAAGGAACTGTTCCTTGAACAACCAGAACCAGAACCCTCCATATCTGAACCAGAACATCAACAGTCACCAGCTGTATGCAGTCCAGGTAAGGCTCGAAGGACCCTCAATTACGCAAGGAAGATTAGAGGCTCCTGAACCCCAGACAAGGATTTATGCCTACACCGATGGAGAGGCCGAAGCGGGAACTTCGCATGCGATGACAAAATAGACTGCCATCGCCACATATGACTTTATTGTATTGTATAATTCTGGTGCCACTCACTTGTTTGTATTTATGGAGTGTGCCCAGAAATTAGGAAGTAGTAGAGACAGTTAAAACAGTTTTTAAAATTTCTTTACTTTTTGGAGAGATTTTGTGATTAAATTTTTGAATGCAAAATACTTCCATAATTATCTATGGCAGAGAATTGTTTGTAGATTTCATCGCAATCAAGCTTTAGGATTTCGATGTGATCTTATAAATGAATTTCTTAAGTTATTACAACGCTAAGTTTGACTGCCAAAAGCGTTATAAGACGTTTAGCTATTACAATAAGGAAAGGCCTAACCATTACAGATAATTGCGGAGCTTAACATGAAGCAACATAGATGATTAGAACTCGTAAGGGACTACCATTGTGAGAACCTTCACTACCCTGGGAAGGCAAACAGGGTAGCTGACGCCTTAAGTAGGAAATCAGTAAGCATGCTAATGTCTATTGAAGTGTTTCCTAAACCTCTACAAAGAGAGGATTTACGTTCCTGACATGGAAACTTTAAAGGATTAGATAATGTTAGAGGCCCACAAGACGTCGTATTCGGTACTTCCAGGAGCTACCAAGATGTATAAGGACCTCCGACAAAATAATTTGTGGCCAAACATGAAGAATGAAGTAGCGAAATATGTGTCAAAATACCTAACTTGTCAAGAAGTTAAGGCTGAACACCGACATTTTGGAGGATATTTGCAGAAAATAGAGCCTCCAGAATGGAAATGGGAACAAAACTACTATGGATTTGTAGTAGGATTGCCCAGGACTACAAGTGGGAATGACACGATTTGGGGATTATCGTGGGTAGACTAACCAAGTTATGCCACTTCATTGCGATTAAGGCTACCTTTTCAGTGGAAAAATTGACAGAAATTTACGCAGCCAGATCCTTAGACTGCACGGAGTGTCAAAATCGATCATCTCAGACTACAATGGACGCGTCACTTCTCGATTTTAGACAAGTGTTCACACTGCCATAGGGTCGAAACTGAAGTTCATTACAGCATTTCACCCCTAAACTGATGGTTAATCGAAAAGAACTACCCCGAATTGTTCTAATTTTCGAGGACGGAAATTTTTAAGGGGGGTAAATTGTAATACCTAGATTTTTCATGTTACTATTTCCTTTATAAGGAATTAAATGTATACCATGAAGGTATTTATGCAAAAGCTCGGTTAAGAGTTTTTCTTACATTTCATGAGTTTTTATGGTTCAATAAAACTCAAAACGGGTTGCTAAGGTTAGCAAACGGCCTTTTGAGTCGAAAAGGACGAAAAGTACATGATTTTACGAAAGTCAAAGGTTTGACCGAAAAGTCAACTTTGACCAAGAAAGTCAAAGTTTAACCAAGAATGGTCAAAGGGTTGGCTTTACAGTACTTTGAAGTGCATTATGGTAAGTATAGTGCGAAAATTATTTTTGTGAGCTAGATAGCATGAATAGGCCTTAAAACCACCTCAGAAAATCAAGCACACCAAGTTAAGATTAAAGGTAAAAAGGGCTCGGAAAAATAAGAAAAAAATTATACTGTCCGATTTTATATAGATAAATTTTGTACTGCAGTGCAATATAAAAATACTATGTATTAGTGAAGCACATTATTGGAAATATCTGTGTAGCACAAAGATGGACTGATTTTTAAGAAAAATAGCCAAACAAGGCTTAATGAGGGATGACATCATCAAACCCTTAATTATGACATCATAATATTTAATTTAGCATGGAAAGAATTTTTGGAACTCCCTAGAACCACCTTGGTCGGCCACCTCACCCCCCCATTAGTGTAAATATTGAATTTCATGGGGTTTTTTCATAATTTTTGAAAGTCCACCCACCTCTATAAATAGGTGATGCCATTATTCATTTTATTCACAAAACTTGGCCAAACTCTTCCAATTTTTCTTCTTGAAAATCCGAAAATTGGGAGGAGAGAAAGAGAAGAGAAAAACAAAAATTTCTTAAGGGGTTTTAATTAGGGGGTGTTCGGGTTGCTAATGGGAACCAAGAAAAAAAGTTAGAAAAAGTGTGGAGCCATATTGGCCATTGTGGCCGAGTGTGAGGGGGGAAGAAAAGGAAGAGAAAAGTTGAAAATTTTTAGGGGATAAGCTTGTGGTGGTGATCGGTTTTGAGGCGAATCAACCAAGAAACCAAGAAAAATTTTTGGTACCCTAGCTAGGTTGAAAGCCGTGGGCAAGGAAAGCCAAGGGAAGAAAAGAATTTGGAATTTCCAAACCCTAGAATTGAATCAAGGTATTCCCTTAGCTCTAATATTTTAATTGAGTTTTCAATTTGGAATTTCCTTGTATTTCAAGTTAAAGTTTGTAAGGACATAAGTCCAATTTAATTTCTTGCCCTAGTTTGGTTAGTATGTGCTTGATTAGGTGATTAAGGGTGATTGGCTTATTTATGTTGTTTGCTTTCTTGAGTTATGCTTGTTGTTTAATAGGTTGCATGCTAGATGATGATTGAGTTGTATGTCCCCTGATTTGGTCTAAATCTGCCCTAGGCAGCCCATGCTAGGGTGTTAGCTTAAGGTTGAATGCTTGATGCTTGATTTAATGTTATGCAAAAATAGAGCCATGCAAACCTAGGAGTATGGCAGTTCGGGTTTGGTTTGCATGGGCACGTTGGGTTGGCATGTTTGAATATGTGGGACTTTAGAAACACTGCATATTTACTGTATAGGCTCCCGAAGTGGTTGGTCGAGTTAGACTTTGTGAATTAGGACGTAAACAGGACTTAACAACCGAAACTGCCATTTCGGATTCAAAACTGGCCAGTTTCAGGAAAGTGGAAATTTAAGACCTTTAGAGGCCGAACTGGGTGAAACATTAAACACGAAAGTTGTAGAACAAAGTTTTTCCTAAGGGGTAGCACGGACCGTTTCCCAAAATAAGGCTCCAATGGCCTCCGTTTTTATAAAAATCCAAGGCCAGACCTAGTTAACACGATAAGCCAGTTTCAAGCGAAAACTGACAAGAATACAAGCAGAACTGGATGTTCCATTAAACACAAAAGTTTTAGAATTTTTCGAGAGCTAAAACTTTTGTGAAGACAACTTTTTCAAATTTGGAATCAATTTTTAAACTGACACCGTTTTGCAAAGACTGTGCAGTGAACAGAAAATTCCTTTACAGGATTTTCTAAAACTAGTTCGGAAAAACTATTTTTTCTTTTCGAAACCACCGTTTTGACTATGGAAACTGTTCCAAAGGCAGTTTTTAGTCCTTAATAACTTTATAAAATTTTAATCAAAAAAGTAAGAATTTTTACAAGTAAACTAAAGGATTTTTGAAGATAATTACCCAAAATTTCCAAAAGTAAGGAAATGCGGTTTTGAGGTAAAATTAATAATCAAGCCGACTACGGACCGTAACCGGAAGTTGTAACGCCCGTACCTACGTAGGGCCGTTACCGTACATACTTAAACTACTTATTTGTTTTAATAGCTTAAACTTACTTAGAAATTTGAGCCTAATTTTTTTTTTTAAACATATGTAAATAGAGTAATTCACATAGTAACTTGTCATATACACATACTAAAAAGTAAAGATACACTCCAATCTTCAAACTTCATACTTATATAATTTTACTTTAAACTGTATATATATATATACGTATAATCAAAAAGCTTGCAGATAATTTGCGTAGTGGTATCCCACACCGCCCTTCACTTGCTGCATCGTCCACATGGCCCACCAACTAAGCTGCAGGCTTCTTACCTACAGTATGAAATATACTGGTGAGCTTTCGCCCAGTAAGCACAAACATAATATCACAAAACATAACAAATGTCGTGCAACTTATGCATGAACCAATTATGTCCACTTATAAATCTTTTATTAGCTTGAACTTATTATCTTGCTTAACTTATGGGTTGTGTACGTACCAAAAGCGCGCAATTCTCAAAACGTCAGGATTTGCAAGGCCCTTAACAATTCTGAGAACATAAACATAACATAATCCTTCACGATCTAGCGGAAGGTTGATTATCAT